>JANBQA010000356.1:0-16524 GCA_027576955.1 Dimargaris xerosporica
ACCACAATATTGGTTACTTGCAATATGCTGTGCCAGCTGCCCTCAATGTGCACTGGCAGACCCAGCTGGAGAATCTATGCCGTTACGTATTTAGTAAGATCTAGCATTCACCATCAAAGCAATGGTCGATGGATACTACCAGCACCACCCTTGAAATATCTCAAAATGTAGATCTCGTTCAAGAAACTGTAATGTAGAGCTGTTGACTATTGTGATTACTGCGTCTTGATTCATGTGGATTCAACTCTCTGCCAACACTGTTTGTGCTTAGCCATTGTTGGAGCCATAACACCTTTATATATTCTTGTAAAATCCTGGTATTTTATGCAACCTACGGTGGAAGGTGTCAATAGCCATGTGATATACTCTTGGTTAATTTATCTGTCAGATGTGTCCTTTGCTTTCAACAAGTTTAAAGCAACTGTATTTGGTGAAAACTAACGCCACCGTCAATAAACCACCCATGGTCCAAAGGATGGTCATAGAAATTTATTAAAAGAACTTTACCCCGATATTACTGGGACTATTGTCGCTCTGAAACAGTTGGGCCTTGCCCTGGGCAGCGAGCACATCGAGTGCCCTACGAAGCACCATGGCGTCCATGTCATACATTTCTACCCCATGGTTGCCAGTGGTACGCCATTACCATTTTCAAGCGGTGGCATAGTATTGGCCCATTGTTAATACTGAATCCTGATAGAGTATCGTGGGCGGATTCAGAAATACACCAGCCGTTATCAACGTAAATAGGGTCTAGGGTATGCAAGCTATCTGTGCCAGAAAGGCAATTTCATCACCTACCAGTGCCAGTCATGTTGTCGTCATGCGCAAGCTCATAAACGGTAAACACGGTGTTGTTCATGCCATTTTCGGATACCCAAGCATGGATCAAACTGGCCCAGGCATCAGGTTTGCGCCAATATATGATACACTCGGATTCGGAAGCTTTAGTTACCCACTCAGCGGTTCCTTGCTTGACCATGTAGTTGATAATATCTCGCGCCATGTCATAGGAAAGTTTTCCTGGATAACAGTCCCATCCGTATTAACAGCTACCATATTAACCCAGGGTTAGTTGGTGTTGTTGCTAATCTGGCATTGTTCCAGTGCACTGGTATATTTAGTATTGAATTAGCATTAGGGGCTAAAATCCATAGCAACCAGTGTTGATAGCACGCCAATGGGTCTCGCCATTTACTTACGCCCAAGCGTCCGGTTATGGAACAGGCCGTCGTAAAGGGCGTTGGCCAACGTTAGCCGAAATAACCGGTGGTGCTGGCAGTAGGCGAGGATCACCGACTCCCATAGCTTTAGTTGGTCATGCCAGGTGGCCTCTGTTGGCTGCCGCCTATGCAAACATACCACGAGCAAAGCAAGTGGGACAGGGAAAACGGCGCCAGTGGTATACCAAAGCTTTGAGTCAGGGTCCAAGCGGAGCAAAGTCGTCGGCGGTACAGACTGTGGCGCAGCCATTACAGGAATGCGGCGAGTTTGCACTGTTCTATGGACTTACGTGTAGAATGGCGGAAAGTCATAAATGGGTGGGAACGAGAACGCTGGCGAGGTTGGCTGGGCCATGGTGGCACTGAAAGCTGGGCGTTGTCGCAACTGGAGCGGGTCACGACTAAACTACAAGCAGAGATGGTAGGGCATTGCGTTGACACAACTGCGCTGGCGACTGGAACCAAGAGCCATCAACAGAGAACGCTAGAGGCGTTCAAGGTACACACTGGCATCGGCGGTCGTGTGACCGAGCGCCCGCTGCACCGTCAAAATCGCATGCACTTCAGGCCCTTGGGGGAGGAATGAAAAGCAGTGGGAAACTTTTGGGGCGCTAACGAAGAACGTGTCAGCATGGATGCAGCCGTAAAGCGTGGTGCTTGGTGGATGTTGCTTGCTGCAGCCAGCACCCTATGTTCCAACCCATTATTAGTGTGCCTTCGAAACGACCTAGGTAGGCTTAGCCCCGTTTGTTTCGAGTCAAGGCAAACGTGTTATCCATCCTGGCCGGTCTTATCCTTTCTCTGTTTTCTTTTTGCAGTGCCAACCGATTGACTTGCTTTGCTTATCAATTGTCGAACCCCTCGTCGCCTGCCTTGCTTCGTATCCACCATGGGCCGTGACGCGCAACCCCCTCTGGCTCGGGGCTATCTAATCGTTTACAACTTGGCGTCGGTCGCCGCTTGGGGTTGGATTCTGCTCCAGTTGATAACGAATCTGCTGGCGAATGGCGGCGACTACCGCTCGAATTACGCGGTGTTCGGCTGGGAGCTGACGGTGATTCAAACGGGCATGGTGCTCGACGTGGTACATGTCGCATTGGGGCTGGTGCGGTCGTCGGTGCTCACCACCGCCATTCAAATCCTGTCCCGGATCATCATTGTTTGGGTCCAGTGCCAGCTGTTCAACGCTCCTACGGTGGTCGAGAGTGCGGCCTTTACAACCATGACCCTGGCGTGGAGCGTGACCGAGGTCGTGCGCTACTCGTACTATGCTGCCAACTTACTCGGGGCCAGCGTTTCCTTGCTCACCTGGGCACGTTACACGTTCTTTTTTATCCTGTACCCGGCTGGCGCTGCCAGCGAAGCCACCTTGATTTACAAGAGCTTACCCGCGGCCCACGCTGTCGACCCCAAACTCCACTGGTTCTTTTGCGCCCTGATCTTCCTCTACCTGCCATGTAAGTCCCACCAACGTGTGCGCAGGTGTGTCGCCCGTTGCTGGTCTTTTAATCTTGTCTGGCTTTACCCCTCTGCTTGATCCTAAGCGAGGACTAGGCACACTTTACAAACGATTGACGGGGTGGCGGTGATGTATTGCTAACATCTCGATTCATTGCTATTTTCATGGCCACAACCTTGCTCCCCCTCCTGGTTTGCCAGTGTTTCCGCAAATGTACATGCACATGATTCGTCAGCGCCGCAAGGTCCTTTCGCCTGCCAAGACGTCCATTAAAGCGAGTAGTACTCCTCTCAAGAAGAAGAAGAAACTGTAACCTGCTGGATATATATTGATATGCTGTCATTTGTGTCGAGTTAAGTGGGCTGTGAAATTCGCTAAGCTCTTGCGGATGGCTATTAGTACATGCCCATCGTCTTAATTGGCGAGCTGGGTGCGTGGCCCCAGCTTCCAACTTGCCTTGTGGTCCGCATTCATTTTCTAGCGGAGCTCGTGCGGCAATAAAGTTTACTGCGCAATTACTAATTGGATCATGACCACCAGGATTCAACATAGATTCGAACAAGTAAAAGTGGTAAAATTACTTGTTGGTGTGAAACTCGGGTATGCTTTACTGATGATATGTGAAAAAAAGGATGTGTAATAAAAAAGATTTGATTCAAGGGTTTACTGATCAAGTAGTCGTCGCACCATCAACACAATCATAACCTAGCAATAGATGTCCTTGTATAATCTAAATAAAGTACTAGCAATTCGCAAGCAAGGTTGGGCCAAACAGAGACCATGCCACAGTGTAACCCACTCCGACAGCATATCGACCGACAAAGCGCACCGATTTTATGGGCTCGCGGGCTGTTTGCTAGGGCCAACCGACGAGCTGTCTTCAGTCGCATCGGATGTCAATGGGCTTTGCTGGCCATCGCGGAGGGAAGTCTGCGAGTTCGACCGGCTGATAAAGGTCAGCGATTTGTTATTGTTAAAGAATTTCTTGACCATGTTATCCGAGTTAAACAAGCCAATGAACCCGCGGATAAATTCCTGCCGACGGTCTCCCCAAAGGTTGAAGGTGCGATTGAGTTCGTACTTGAGGTCATCCAATTCGGCGAGTAGTTCTTCGCGAGTGCCTGACCAATTCTGGCGAATCGAGTTGCTAATGTCGCGGGCCCGCTTCTTCACTTGAATCTCCTGCATCTTGAGAAAAGAGATATTCAAGTCCTTGCGGCTAACCCCACGTTCCAGGTTGCGGCGCAGGTACGCGTCGTAGTCGCGCACGATACGGGTGATTAAGTCCGAGGTGCTAATGCCTTCGGTCCGCTGGGTCGGCAAGAACCGTCCTTGGGCCTTGACAAAAGCGTACACATCGTCGCCTTCCACCGACTGGTATGGAATATCGTCGTGGGACACATAATCGATGCGGTGTTCGTCCAGAAACTCTTGTGTCACGATCCACGGCGCATTCTCAATGATCTCATCCACCCACCGGCAGTGCCGCAGCGCCTCGTACCGCTCCACGTCCGATAGCACCGTTTTACCCTTGCGCCGGTGCGTCACCTGGTCATTGCACACCCCAACGATCAGGTGCACATTGGGAAACGCGCGCTTGGCCTGCTCCAGCGCCTTGGCATGACCAAAATGGAACAAGTCGTAAATGCCGTCGCAGTATATTCGGATTGGACGGTCGCGCGGTGGCGGATTAATGCGGAAATCGCTGTGGGGCGGCAAGTCGTAGTTGGGGTTTGGTAGACCAGCAGAAGGGTCAGTGACCAGCTTGGCCATGGGCGGTGGGCCACAGTCCATCTCGCCGGCGCTGCTCGTGGGCGAGCGCGGCGACTGCGCTTGGGGGGACTGCACACTCATAGCTCTACGGGTTCAGAGGGTAAAATGACACCCCAGAACAGTTGAACAAAAGCAGCTATAGGGCACGTCGGGGCAAAATGACGCAGTGACAGCGGCAATAGCGAACAGTACAAACAATAGAGGTAACGGGTTGGGTCCACCTGCGTGTGAGAGATGCCAGCGAGCTAATGGGATTCAAATGTTTGTGAGAGACAGAGCGGTCAAGTCAGCAAACTAACACCATAAAAAGGGTTATGGACCACGAAGCCTTTGACTGAGCCTAAACGCTCGCGAACAAGGCCCAATGGATTGAATGCAGAGACCGACTGCACCTGCGCCTTGTCAAGGGCACTGCAGAAGGCGCACACTCGGAAATCCAGTGAGCACCACTGGTTATGAAGCAGGGAGAGTAAGAAGCAATGCCCAAAAAATAGAGCGCAAAGGGGGGGGAGGGATTCACTGAGTGCAACGTGGGCCGATTGACTGGCTTTAAACGCACGCTGGCCACAAACCTCCCTTTCACGCTCTTGCTGACCGTAGTAGGTCTGGGCGACATAGCCATTAGCACCTGCCAGGCATCGTGCCCACCACCAACCGCGGCCAAGCGATGGCTCTCCTCCATCCTTCGCCTGGGTATTTCCAAAGACAACAAATACTAGCGCGACCCAATCAAGCGATACTCGCACACCCAACTGCCAAAATTTTCCGCTTGGTCGATGACCAAAAAAATCAGGCAATGTCCAGTGCGTAATTTGAGGGGAAGACATTATAGATGTAGATTGCTGTTATTATTTTTTCGGTAGTCGCTGGCGTGTTAATTGCCGCTGGCCTCAGGTGGCAGGGCATCAAGGAGCGCCTGTGACTTGTCAAGTGCTGTTAGCCCAGCACATGTGTTTTCTATCGATGTTCTTCATGACTAGCCATTCTTGGCCACCCATGCCAACTGTTATCAGGTGGTTGGGTGCAGTTACGCAAGGCTTGGTGGTGCTGAATGACCTCATTGTTGAGCACTGCAGCCGGTCAGGTCATCTTCATATTCACGTGCTATCGCTACCCCATGCGGAGGAAAACCAGAGTAGGTGAGACACGCCCTGAACGCCAGTACTTACTTTGGGGCTCATAAAGGTTTACCTTTTATATATCCCCGGATCAGGGCTAACACCTCGAGCATACTGCAATTTAGGAAAAGAGAGAATGCAACAATGGATGGAAGTCCATTTGGCCGATGCACAGGGGCAACTAGAGCATCAAAGTTCGCAACTCGTCCACGGTATAGACAGGCACTGCTTCTGCCGATTGCAACTCGTGACGTCCTTGGACAGCGTCGTACACCTGTTGGTACTGCCACAGGTACTGGCATACTGCTCGGTCAACCAACCAGTTGCGCAACACCACCTGAGCTCCATATCTGTCCGGCAACACGGCCAACGCTTGGCATGGTTCCGATGGTGGCCCCACTAGCGCATCGACGTGGGCAAGCTCTACCACCGCTGTAAGCTGTTGCAGTGGGCGATGCAGCATTTCCGTGAGCTGATTGTGCGCTAGCAGGTGGGACAAACGCTCACTGGTGTGGGTCAAGCGGTTGGCAAGCTCTGTTATGTCAAGCTGGATTGAGTTAGCCTTGCCACCACCGTTATCTTGTGTGCTGTCAAGGCCATCGTCGGTGTTGCTCACCTTGATTGGTGGGTCGGGTAACTGTGTTTGATCAGCTAGGATGTGGTACAGATGGTGTTCCACGCGAGCCACCAGAGTTTGGGTTTGCGAGTGAATAAAGCTCAAATGATCCATCAGTCCTGATCGCGCATGAACGAGCCTCGCATACACGTAACAGTTGGTATTAAGCAGATACAGATTCTTGGCCAACGGGGTAAATTCGGTGGCAGTGGTGTCAACGAATTCCGCACAACTGGCCAACGCTGGCTGCACTACAAGCGTCAACAGGCGGCTGGTCAGTTCCTGTTCAAACTGCTGGACTTGTTCGTAGTCTGGGCTATCGGAGTCCGCCGCGGCTGCCATAAACGACCGCGTCTGTAGGCCTAGAAGTCGATCCACCAGGCTCACCACCTCGGATATAACTGGCAATACCTCCAGCGTCGATGGGTCCGGGAAATCCACCTGACGGAGCAAGTCTCCCGCTTGTTGGTGCAGTAGTTCAAACAGTCGAAACTTGGCTTCGTCACTCAGCGTTAGCAAAGTTCGAGTCATAATGGCTTTGGCATTGGACGCCTTTTCGATCAATCGCCGATAGAAATACAACAGATGAAAGATGCCCAGCGCGGTCGCTGGGGTTTGATTCGCCGAAATGAGAGCCTGGCGAATCCAGGTCGTCAGTGGGGTCGCAATGCCCTGCATGATTTGGTCTAACATACGTCGTAGGTCTTGATCGGACAAGGACGCCGACGTGGTGTCTAGGATGGGTGCACGCCACCAGAGCGATAGCAGGGGCGATGACAGGTGATCGTGGTTAATATCGCCAGACACTGTGCAAGAATGGCATTCAGTTGTTGCTGTAGTTTTTTTTGCACCACACAAGTGGTTGCCAACCACCTTGGTTTTTAAGGATGGTCCCTTACCTGGCTGTGGACTTCCGGTCAGTACATTATCCAACCATTCGCGCTCATTGGCGTGAGCCTGGTGAACCCACGCAACCATATCACCAATGTACCGCAAAGGATCTGCAGCGTGTAGTTCCAAAGGTTGCGATTGGTCAGCACGCGGTGAGAACGCGTCCGTACTGCTGGCCCGGCGCTGTGACCCTGAAATATAGGGCCCCGACGTTCCCATCACCGCACGGTAAAACGCGTTTACCAGGGCTTCTTGACGAAATGTGACTATGGTGCTGGTCACCGATTCAAACAATACCGGTTTCCATTTGAGCTCGCTCACCGCCCGGCGGAATCGGTTCGTCACGGTAGGTTCCTCAACGTTGAGATGCAATTCGCACTCGACACGCACCCACTGGTACAAAAGGTTATAAATGGTATCTTCATAGCTTGACAACTGCTTGAGGATATCGTTGCTACAGGGAGATAACGCCCATGCAATCCCCAAAATACAACGAAATTAAAAAAGGCATTAAAGTATGAGTATGCGTTACAACGTGCTGAAAAACCGTGTTACACGATACAGCGCAGAACAAAAAGCAGACCATGAAAAAAATGCAGTTTGACTCCGTGACTTACCCAATTCTCTGAGATGGCTGTGCCAAGATCAGCTGTGCATGCTTGTGTAGCGTGTGGATATCGCTGATGGTTTGAAAGAATGCCTCATTAATAAGTGCATCCACCTGAGCAAACCACTGGTCAAAGGCATGACCCACGGCACGGCTATCTAATCCTGGGGATGTGTGGTTAATCTGCTGGTCTGTTGGTAGCCTAGTAATGGTCGTTTGCAACAGCCGGTGGCTAGCGTACGAGTAGTGTTGAAATTGATCCTCCCATTCCGTCAACAAATCCAATGCCCGGTGGAGCAGCTGCTGTTGCGAACGAGTCAGGCTAAACCGGTGCAGCAGCGCCTCAGCCAATTGACGCTTGTCGGCAGTTTCCTGACGCTGTTGAAGCAGTTCCTCCGCTTGGAACGCTAGCGCCAGCGTCTTGGTGTGCACTTGATGGTACCGGCTCTGGACGTGACTAAAATCGGCATGCAGCACATTGAGTCGATCCTCGAGATCAACATACCGCTGGAACACGGCAGTAAAGCTGTCCAGGTATTGCCGGTTCCATGTGAGGGTTTGCCGCTCGAGCCGAAGTCTTAATTGGGTTGGCTGCTGGTTGAGCCATTCTACTGTCAGTAGAGGTGCCGATGGCTGCTCGGCGGTCGGACTCAACGGTGTCGGCGGACGGTGCGGCGTAGCTTCGGTAGTCGAATCAGGGGACGGTGTCTGGAGCTGGTACGACGTGATTAGAGCGGCCAGAGCCTCATGGGTTGCTTCAGGGTCCCACGGTTCATCCAGCAAATGGCGGAGTTTGCGGGTAATGGGATGGGCAGGGCCATCGCGCGACGACTTTGGCAATGAGGCCATGGCAGTCACTGCCCGAATATGTGGTCTGCGGCACAATCGAGCCCAAAGAAAAATCTAAGAGCTGGAAAATCTGGACAAAATGCAATAGGCTATCAGATGTCTTGGCTAGCAGGAATATGGGCACTGCGCCAAAACCAAAAACCCCTTTGGCTTTGATGCCTCTGTTCTAACACCTCGGCTCCAAAAGCCGTTCAGGTACGTGACACGCCTGGACAAAGCCACTGGTATCACGTGGCGATTTGAGCCAGCGCTTTGGCGAGCGAAAGTTGGCGTGCAGGTAGCCTCTACGAAAAAAAAGAATATACGAAACCTTGTAGTGCACATTGGCCAAACTATGTACGGACTTAGGCCGCAGTGATAGCATCTACAGCTCTCACCTCGCAATCTCGAGTGGTTTAAATCGGCAATTTGACTGCTCTTGTACCCTCAGGCAGTGGTGTTTCTTTTAGTTTTCTTCGACCACCTTTGAGTTTATAACCCGACGCTGCGACTACCACATGTCGCTCACTGCCAGTGGCCGGTCAGGCCAGGCAAAGAAGTTCCATAAAAAGCGCCCCAAACGTTTGCAGGCGGTGACCGAATCTCAGCCACAGCCACAACTAAACAGGTACCATAGACGCGCCTTTATATATTTTTTCTCGCTCAGCCATATGCACTCTGTCTCTTCCACCTCGTTGGTTGGTAGACCATTAGTCTACCTCGTCGCTGTAGCAAGCGGTTAGATTGCCAAAAAAACATGCGCCTATACATCACCAACCGCTGTCACAATTAGAGATACTCTGTGCGATATATGGGCCTGTTCATTCTTTGGTGATGGGGTCGTCCCAAAATTAGGTCCAAGAAACCAACGCCCACCCGCCTGGAGAATAGTCAAAAGAACACAGCCGTCAAGGTAGTCAAGGGTAATGCATTGCTCGAAGCACCCATAACCCCTGATGCGCTGAAGCAGGAACGAGCAAAGCAGGCATCGATAGCGGCATTAGTCCTTCAAACCATAAAATCCACCCAGCCTATGTTGGACCTGTCCGATGACGAATTGAACAAATCTACCACCAATGCAGCGACTGTGCCCATATCCCTGCCAAGTTCCTCCCAGACTACAACGCCAAGCATGGCGGTTGATGTCAACAGCAAACAAGCCGCGCTCACAGTCCTGAATGAATCAACTGTGCTGAAGTCCCTCTTTGCTCAGGCCAACAAGCGCGATGGGTTGGACAGTTCCGCCAATGACCGACTCAAGTAAGTAAGCCTTTAACTGAACAAAAAAAGAATAACGGATGGCACCCAAGCTTAACCGGTTGCGTGTACGTATCTCACCGGCTCATCCTCGATCGATCTTACCGCCACAGTTGGTACGAATGTCGTATTTATTGCCATTTGATATTTTATGTGAATTCTATGTGCCACTATGTTAACCGACGGCTAGGGTGGGCAAGTACCTGGCCATTGACTGCGAGATGGTCGGCGTCGGACCTGAAGGAACCGAGTCGGTGCTGGCCCGCGTCAGCATTGTCAATTTCTACGGTCAAGTGGTCCTGGACCGATACGTACGACCTAGCCAACCGGTAACCGACTACCGAACGGCCGTGAGCGGCATTACGGCTGAATTGTTGGTAGGCGCTCGTTCGTTTAACTCAGTAGCTAAAGACGTGCACGAGTTGGCCAAGGATCGTATCCTGGTTGGTCACTCGATCAAAAATGATTTGGACGTACTCCAGTTGGAGCATCCCCGCACCCACCAACGAGATATAGCCGTCTGTGCCTCGTTTTGCAATCTGATCAATGGACGGCGACCTTCGCTCAAATTTCTGGCGCAGGAAGTGCTGGGGATCACGATCCAGATTGGGTCGCATTCATCAGTAAGTGCAATACCAGCAGCATGGCTACCAACTGACATCAATATCTAGCCCTATTTGGCATCAATCAATTGTGCTCACCCCAAGGCATTCTTTTCAACCTTGCGTGACTCTAAATAATGGTGGTTCATAGGTGTCTGATGCGCGAGTTGCGATGCTCCTTTACCGCAAGGTAAAAACAGAGTTTGATAAGCAAGTGTTTTCGCGCCTTTCCGCCCAATCGACTGCAGACCCAGCGTCAACCGATCCCGTGGACGATGCTGGCCCAAAGCGCAAAGCGCCCGGGGGTCGTACCAAGAAACATGCCAAACGGCAGCGCGCTGCCACATACAAGCAATCAAAGCCTATGCTTACGCATTGACAATCAACCAGGCCCTATGGACGAAATTAAAAACGGCAGTGGGGTAAGTTGGAGGGGGATTGAGCAAAGAATGTGTAAGCTGCTCTCTCATTTACCCACTTCTCACTGTGAGGGCTTAACGGCCTTTGGCCGTTGCAACAAGGGTAAGGTCAACCTAGTGCCAATAAAGATTTTGTCTAGCGCAGGGTCATGACGCCGAATTTCCTGCCTTTTTATCAGCCCCTTTGAACCAGCAAGCTGAGTAAATTGGCATAGGTGTGCGTGCCGGTAACCACGGGCGCAGTCGGGTTTTTTATATATAAAAAATGGGCGCATTGGCAGAATGACCCCGCATTTTATATCGCGTAAATAAGGGCAGCGGCTACCCAATATAAGCAAAATAAACAAACCAGCAAACCAGCGATGCCAATGGTTTCACGACGAATTATCCACAGCCTAGTCCGCTCTCATTCAGGCACCGGTTTACTCAAACTTGAATTCAAAGTAGTCGGGGTCCAACACGTGCAGACGGATGTAGCCGTCTTCACCACCGCTGGAGAAGCTCTTGCCGTCGGGGTGGAACGCAATGGTATTGATGGGGCCGAAATGGCCACGCACTCGTCCCACTTCCTCTTGGTAAATCTTGTGGAAGAAACGGCACTCGAATTTGCCCTGACGCTGCGAGGTAGTTGTGACCTGCATGGCTTCTTGACCACCACCCATGACGACAAACTCTTGAAGAGCGGGAACGATAACGGCCGAGTTGAGCGGGGTATCCGTAACGTACTCCTTGAGGCACTCGAGTGTGTTGGCGTCGTAGATTCGGGAAGTTTTGTCCTTGCTGCTCGTAATGAAGTAGGTGCGATCCGTGGAGAACTGCAGGTCCGTGATTAGGCCTTCGTGGTCCTGAACAGCGTTAATCACATCGCCGGTATTCCAGTCAAACAAGCTCACGGTGCCGTCTTCGTGGCCCGCGACAATGTACTTGTTCAGATACCCCCAGCCGGCAACGCTAACCTTGCTGTCCTGGGGTTCAATCACGCTAATAGGTTCGTCCGACTGGTCTTCAGGTGTGTCGGAATCGATGGCGTATACCTTGATCGACCCATTGTAATTGCGACGCCGTTCCAACACCATCAGCACAAATTTGTCGTCCTCGGAGAATTGCACGCGCTTCACCGCAGTCTCGGCGGACCAGGTGTGCAACAGGCGTCCGTCGCGCACGCTCCACAGTCGAGCCGAGTCGTCAGCAGACCCTGTCACCATAAGCGTCGAGTCTGAATTCACATCAACGGACCAGATCGTACCCTGATGACCGTGGTATGTTCCCAGGCGTTCGCCATTATGCGAGAACCAAACGCTGACAACATTGTCCTTGGCAACGCTAAACAGCAGATCGCCTTCGCGGTTGTACTTGATCTGCGTCAACGCACGTTCGTGACCTTTGAGCAAAGTAGGACGCATCGTTAGGGTCGCGAAAAAAGGCAAAAAAAACGTATAGTAATGGAATTGACCCGATTGGATGGATTGAAGAGAAAAAGGGAGGAGGGATCGAGAACAATTGCCGCTGTTGGTAAATGTGGCGGGGATCGGGCACTGTAGTATGGCTATAAGCTGGACTATCTAGCACACAAAAGATGCAGAATCAGCAGAGATCAATAGCTGGAATAAGCCCGAGAAGGGTGCTTCTTGGCCTCTACTTCTCTGGGATCGTTGAGATGACCCTGGCTGCTGTGTGCTCGAACCCACAGTTGGCTGTCAGTCGTACCGCTGGCAGCCATCTCGAGCCTGCCTGCTTGCGGTGCTTGCCGCCGGTCGCTGATGGGCAAAAAAATTACTGGTTTGGCCCAGAGCAGCGCCAACATTAAAAATACACTGGGTCATGTGCTGGATTAAAGTGAGCACGTGGATGGGCCTTTAGCGGTGGACAGGTTGACGCATGTGCTGAGTTAGCAAGCCAAGGAGACATGGCTTGGCCCAGAGTCGCAGTTGGATCACTTGGGGAGTGCCAAACAGGCCTCGCACACCCTGTTGGCTCTGCTATGCTTCAATAACCAAGCGCGAACAAAACCCTGTCCTCGTCTTGACGTGTATCAAATTGCTGACGTGCATTGCTCATCTCGGTGACCTTTGGTCCCCTTCTCCCCCCTCGTTTATTTTCTCTTTACTACTCCCTTGCTCGCATCTCGTCATCCACCGACGCCAATTCACATCTACCAGCCATGTTTTTGACCAGATCGGAATACGACCGTGGCGTCAATACGTTTTCGCCCGAGGGGCGTCTCTTCCAGGTCGAGTATGCCATCGAGGCTATCAAGGTAACTAGTGCTTGTTCAGCCCGCGCCCTCGCGAGCTCACTGCACTCAATTACTGCCGCCTGATATTGCCAAGCAGACACGGTAATGCCAGCAGCCGAGCTATGGATGGAAGGACCAGCAGTTCTTTCCGACCCATTGCCTACCGTTTTAATTGTGATTTTTGCGTATGTCATGTACTTTGGTTCCTGGGTAATGGCTTGGTTACGTGATGAATCGGCAACCATTGTTGCAAATATTACCTGCTGAACTATTAGTTGGGCTCGACCGCAATTGGTATCCGGACCTCGCAGGGAGTGCTTCTGGCCGTTGAAAAGCGCGTGACGTCGTCACTGCTGGAGGCAGACTCGATCGAAAAGATTCTCGAAATTGACAGCCATATCGGATGTGCCATGTCGGGGCTGACGGCAGACTCGCGCACGATGGTAGACCATGCCCGTGTCGAGGCACAGAACCACCACTTTACGTATGATGAAAAGATTTCGACCAAGAGTGTGACTCAGGCGGTCTGCGACCTGGCACTGCGTTTTGGGGAAGGTGCGCAGGGAGAAAAATCAATTATGAGCCGCCCGTTTGGTGTAGCCCTACTGATTGCCGGTTTCGATGACGACGCCAAGGAAGGTGAAGCTGCCCAGCTGTACCATACGGACCCATCGGGTACCTTTGTCAGCTACAAGGCCAAGGCCATTGGTGCCGGGTCTGAAGGAGCCCAAACGGAGCTCGAGCAGGAATACTATGACGGGATAAGCCTGCAGGAAGCCGAGGCGTTGGCTCTCAAGGTATTGAAGCAGGTCATGGAGGAAAAGCTCAGTGCCACGAACATCCAGGTGGCTGCGGTGACCCCGGAACATGGTTTCCAGGTGTACAGCAAGGAAAAGCTACAAACCATTATCGATGCCCTCTAGCCGCTTTCTGTTTGCCATAGCCCTTTTTGGTTGGCTGCACGTCAACCAACGACGCCTGTATTACTGCTTCGCCCTATTGTTCACTTTTTTACTTATTCTCAGCCTTTGTGACCGTTTGGGATCTCTTTTTTTACAAGCCATTGAATGTAGGCATGCGCATCGTGAGATCAGTGCACTTTGATGAACAGCTCATGGACGCCCATAAGGTACACTATTTCAGCCATTAAAGTGAATATTCGCTGCTGCTTACACCCTGGTGGTCACTTAGTGTATCTACGGCTGCTATTCATTTCCCAATCTAGGCTTCTAATCATTGACGCCAAAATAGCACGGGAAGATCGATCTTACCTGACGCTAATCATGCATTTAGGTGTGGCAGGTGGTTTGAGTGAGTTGGTTGAACTCAACAAAACGCCGTAATACAAATCTTTTATCAGTTCTAAATAAACAGTGAGATGCTAACCTACTTAATGCCACCATTGAAATTGCATGATTTATCAAGCGTGCCTCTATTGTAAACTAAGTAAATGACGACACATTGGCCGAAAACATAATCAAAGATACCACAGCTCCCAGGCTAGCAGACGTAGGGTAGAGGAGGTTAAAATATAATGAAACGGCTGACTCCAAGCCTAGTCATGGCTTAAAGTCATATTACAAACTATTCAATTCAAAACGTAAATTACGGTTAAGCTGCTCAGAAATCCATTTGCATTTGCTCTTATCAACTGGTGCCAGTAAAAACTCTTTTGGAAATATCTCTCTGAGGTTTTCCTGTACGGTTTTGACGTCTATCACCTCAACTTCGCACTGATAAAGCCGAGGAATAGAAAGGTTATACTCGTTTTTTAATCGTCGTACAAATTTCGTGGCATTGTCATTCATGGTTTGCGCAAGTGCGACATACGCTGCACATTCGTAGTAATCGAGGCGATAGTCAGGAATGGATTTCCAAAACGTGTCCATGTATAGGCTCACTCCCATCTTTTCAATGAACATGACGACCTGATCGTAGTAACCTTTTGCAACGTAAGCCGTGATTAGTTCGGGGATGACTTGAAAGGCCATAATATTGTTGAGGGCATACTGCACTCGCTTATTGTTGAAATGACCGATTTCATATAACAAAGCATCTCTGGACAAAGGATATGAGGTACTTTTTAGTTGATAGAAATCAGCATTATTGATAACTTCCAGGTACCTCTCCACTAGGCCAGGCACTTCCATCACATAATCTTGGTTAAACGCGCCCAACGGTCCCTCGATAACGTCTGAAATAGATAGCTCTTTGTAACCTTTCGCTTTGTAGTGCCGTAGTATGCTCTTTGAACGATCATAGTCGTAATCTGGGAGCACAGGCAGACCTGTAAATATATCTGGGTACGGAACCCCATCATAAGGTATCTGTTTTGTCTCGCTGCTTCTTGATTTCTCCGATGCTGCGTACTTGTAATACAGATCAGAGAAAATATGAATATGATAGCACAAGCTTGCCACCACTACGTCACCTGTGATGTATACTCGGGATGAATCCAGACGAGTTGACTCTAGGAGCAAATCATGATCATGGTGGAACTTCACATGGCGCCATAAGTAGTGATTAAACCAATTTTTGGCTTCCGCGTTATTAGTTTCTAAGTGTTTCTGGTACTGCTGCTCGTCTGCATAGGGACCAGTAGGATCCTCCAGGTATTGCTTCTCAATCGCCTAGGTTGACCAAATGTAATGCACCAACCACAGGACAATGGCGTATGGTTAGATTATACTGCAGTGAATTGCGTGCCGTGCCCTAGATTGCTAGCACTCTCTGCTCTGCATGCTTTAAACCATATGAAGCACCGCCTACCTTACGGAGTAAACCCTGCTCATCAACGAGCTTAACAAAGTGATCAAAATGAGAAGTTTCAAAAGATTCTTTCCATTGCTTCAAATCGCTTGGAAGTTCCCATGGATCTTTAGACGCCTTTTTAGGCTTAGTGGGATCCAAAGCCTGTTTGGCAGAAATCAAAAATTTGTTCATCCACGACTTAAACCGATTTGGTTGCCCAGATGGCGTGGGTTGAAGGTCAGAAGGTGATGATGGGTTATCAACGATGCCAGAATTACCAGACATCGTCGGCTGGCCCATGGCCATTGCCACCGCAGCCAACAGTAACAAAGTAACCTCGTAACGCATAGTGAGAGGACGGAAAGCAGGGGTAGAGGGGGCGGATAAACCAAACGCAGCGTGCTTCTCTTTGCACTCAAAGCAAATGTCAAAGTGACACGGCAGACTAGCTCAGGGCAAAGGCGGTAGAGAACTGGAGAGGTGGTCAACGAAGGCCAAGGTGGTGGAACTCTCTGGAGGTGGCCAAACTACGGGTATTTATATGCAGCATATTTTTTATGAGCAGAAACATGCAGGGTCCTAAATCTTTGTTGGGAAGAGTTGGTTCCTCTGCTCAAGTGGTTGTTACATCGTTGTGCATAGAGTGGTAGGAAATGAGGTTTCATCACCATTCCTCCTTCCGAATGGAATCCCTTTTAGGGCACGCGTGCACAGGTGTTACTAAGTGCACTTGTTATGGTGGTG
>JANBQA010000357.1:0-16523 GCA_027576955.1 Dimargaris xerosporica
GGCTCGGGCCGCGGGTTGGCGGCACCGATCAGCTGCAGCAGTGCCACTGACGCTTGTCAGAAGCACCACAGTGGCAGCAAGCCCACTGCGAATGTTTACGACGTCGATCCAGACGCTTAAACCTCGGTACTTGGACTATTCCGAGCTACCAGCGCCAATTAGCCCTCATCCCCATGTGAAGCACGCCAACCCGTTAACGCGAGCCAGCCCAGTCGACCATGCCACGCGGTCTGGTCAACTAGTGGGCCTCGGAACGCCCCTACTACTGGAGCGCGGAGAATGGACGCCTGATTCGGTACGTTGCGGGTTGGTTGGTACCAAAGTGGGCATGACCGCCATGTGGAACGAGTGGGGCGCTCGCGTACCGGTGACCATTATCCAGTTTCAGGACGTACAAGTGACCCACATCATCAAACCGTGCCACGACCTAGCACCGTACCGTCTGCAGGTTGGGTGCAAGGACGTTGACCCACTGCGCGTGAACCGACCACTGCTGGGCCATTTTGCATCGGCAGGGATCAACCCCAAGGCCAAGCTGTTTGAGTTTGCCGTGACTCAAGATGCGTTGCTGCCCATTGGTACCGTTCTCAGCGCCTCGCACTTTATTCCGGGCCAGTTTGTCGACATCACTGGGATCTCCCGCGGCAAAGGGTTTGCAGGTGCTATGAAGCGCTGGGGATTCAAGGGCGGGCCTGCATCCCATGGTACGTCCTTGTTTCATCGTGGGCTGGGGTCCACGGGGCAAAACTCCAAGCCCGGGCGTGTGTTCAAGGGTAAGAAAATGGCCGGTAATATGGGCAACGACCAAGTCACCGTGCAAAACCTTCAGGTCCTCAAGATCGACCGTCATCTCAACTGCATTTGGGTCAATGGGTGTGTTCCGGGTCCCACCAAAGGTTACCTACGCATCAAAGATGCCGTTCGCAAGTACGGGGCCCGTAAGTTCCCGAAGAACGGGGCATCGCCGCCGTTTCCAACGTTTATTCCAGAGCCCGAAGTGGAGTACCCTCGCGAGTTGGTGGCCAATGTGATGTACAAAGACCCGTTTGCCGTGCGTGATTAGGGATGAGTACTTGAGGGGGGTGATAAATAGCATTCTTTTGTTTTTTCTTCTCTATTGCGTGCATCAGATGTGTGGCATAAACACAAATATTCGGTAGTTGTTGGTATCCATGGTTTTATGGACAAAGGAGGAAAAGGTTTCAAGTCTAATCCGTATTATGGTACAGAGGCAACACCAAATGGCAGTAATTTGCCGACATTACGGACAATAGCATGCTAAAGTAATGATGAAAATGAGAAAATATCACCAAAAAAAGAACACCAACAAAAACGATCAACAGCACAACAGGCTTCACTACCTAGCCGTGCCCACCGTCGCCACATGATGTGCCGCTAGAGCGCAAAATGGATCCGCAATGCTGGAAACGCACGGGTTAGGGCGTCGAACCGTGGGTGAGCCTTTGTGACCGGTAGATACAGATACTCAAGTTTGGCAAACGTAAACCGATGGCACAAGAAATCCATGGGATCAACGTGTCCAGCCGCAATACACAGCCGCTGCAGCCTTCGACAGATAATACCCCCACGCAAAAATACCGTGCTGATGTCCAAGTACTGTTTAGGTCGGATCTCTGCCACCCGCAGCTGGGCACCGTAGCAAAACAAGTGAGCGTACCCCGAGTTGGGAGCCACACAGTGCACCAAACGCAACTCGCGTAGATTCGAACAGTGAATGGCCAAGCGCTTCATCGTCCCGTCGTCCAGCTGGATATCCGTGAGGTGCAGGCGAACAAGTTGCCGCCATGGTCGGCTAAATAGTGCGCTCAATGCTTCGGAATGCTGTGTTGGCTCCCACCGGGAGGTGTTGCTCAAACTGAGGTACCGAAGGTTAGGGAGACGGTCAGGCATCATCTGGTATAAGAACTGGCCTTGAAGGTTGGCGCATTCAGTAATGGTCAAGTGGCGAAGTGTGGGGCTGGCCGTAATAATTGAGACCAAACCTTGATCAGTGATACCGGGTACGATAAACAGGTCAAGCTGTTTAAAGGTGGTTCCATGGTCGGGTCGTTGGATCAGTGCGTTGAGGGTCGCATCGGTGATGGCCGAGTCATAAAAGAACACCTTGGCTAGATTGGGGCAGGCCGCGAATAACGCCGTATAAACGTCGTCACTGAGGCCAGGCGTGCGAAGGATTGCCAGCTGGTGCAGGTAATGCAGGTGCAGTAACCCCTTTAGTGGTATCTGGTGGACAAACCGTTCCAAGGCGTGTAACGCAGCGGCAGGCGCGTCGCCATGGACCCCATCCATATGTGGGATGTCCAACGACAGCAATATATGGTCGGGCGGTGGGTCAGGCGAGACCGATGGTAAGGGTGGAGGCGATTGGGGGGCTAATGATGCTGAGGATAAGGAAGAGGACGACGCTGCGGATTCAGAACCAGTTGGTGGTGGCCGATGCGTGGTGGCCGTGCTGTTGGGGATGCGATACCTGGGCGAAGGCAGCAAGACAAGGGTATTGACGCTACGCCGACAGCAGAGCAACCAGGTGCCCAAGTCGTCCATAGCCGCACCCTGTGGGTAGTAGACCGACAGGGATTCGACCTTGATGGTTGCCGACAAAACCTGCAACACCGCTTCAAACTGTTCTTGTGACCAGGGTTTGTTAAAGGCAATCTTGAGCTGACGAACGTGCGACCCGAATGCGTGAAAGGCAGCTGCGCATGCGTGGGCGTCGGTCGTCGATTCCAGGGCCGCCTGCGAGACCCGGCACGCGGTAAAGCAGTAAGGAGTAACTGTGGCATTGACAGCACGATTCACCAACCGCAGGGTTGGTAAGTGCGCGCGGAGGAGTGGCAGCAGGACCGGGGCTGCTTGCGTTAACAAGAAGCATAGAATGCGGTCAAGCATGATATCAAGGCAACGATAGACTAATGCAACACCGGTAAAGCATAGGAGGCACTAGACTCGGGCAATCTACACCAGCCACAACGACCCCTCAGTTTCGATTGGTTTCAACGGTCCGGATAACAACGCCAGCAGCCTGGTTGGCCGGAATCCACAAGTCCTCGCAGCGCAGAGATTCTAAAAGAAAAAAGCGCACACTCGCAACAGCAGCTATTCACGGCTTCAGCAAACGGCGTTGCGGGTCATGACTGCGTTGAGAAAACGACGCAAAAAATAATTTTTATCGGCAGTGTCCCACTGGGTTCAGAGTCGCCTGCACACACATATACACACAAATACAGGCGCCACGGGCAATCGGAAATAGACGCCCCTAGCAACTGAAGTGGGTTGGTTCAATCATAGAGAAGGCCATCAGGGTGACATGGTGCTATCCAATCTACATGTGCTTCAAATACACACACACACACACACACTCTCTCTCTTTTGCTCACTGACAGACCAACAGACACCCATCGGCATCGATGAGAGGGTGTCCGATGCCGATGAACTTTGGCTGTTGAGCAGTAGCATTATGGCCACGATCCGCACCTGCCATCCCACTGACCACCTAGCGTTTCCTTGCCTATTTTGTCCATGTTCCCACATTGGAACCTAGCATAGAGGCACCACCCACCACCACACCTGCGGTACCATGGGACCAGTTTGGTTATGGCCAGCTCAGCCGTGTGAGCGGGCAAAGATTGGCAGGAGGCGCTTCAGTGTTTGCTTTCTTGCCCTCATTACCCCACTCCGCCGCATGACATCGGTGCATGGATAGGTGGCACAATCGCACCATGGCTCACCGAGAACGAAAATAAAGTGAGAGAGAGATAGAGAGGCCATCGGATCTACTGATGGGTGAAAGGCATCAATGGTTGAGTACACCCCTCGCGGCAAGGCCGAGGGCTGAGCGCAGGGCCACGAAACCTGTTGCCACTCTACTGCTCCTTTCGCCATCGATCCTCGCTTCACGCCATGACCAATGACAAAAATAACGATGGCACAGAGGCTCCGTTAGCCTTTTGGCAGCAGGCAATCCCCAGTGCTTGGGGAAGGACAAAACCTCACCATTAACTCACCCGCGCAATGACTCATATGTGATGCAAAGTTGTTTTATCAAGGGTTTGGCATCATACCAACGCCATTGCCCAGCCAAACTAGGCGTGGGAGGTGGCCAGAGCTACTCGGATCGACTAGTACTGGTACAGGTTGAGCGGTGAGAACGAGAGTGCATGCACGAGAAAAAAAAAGAGTAGCAGGAAAGGATGTGAATCGACGAAAGCATAAAGGCGCCATGGCAGGATCACCCCAAAGAGCGTGAGAAGTAGTGTGTGGGCTGGGTCAAGCAGCAGCAGTAACAACAGCGGGACCACGCTGTTGCTGCGATTTAGCACGGCTACGGCCACCGTATCACTTGCTCTCCCTAAAACTACAGGTTACAGGTCAATGTCATCCTGCAACATGTTGCCACCCAGCTGGATCTGCTCGCCTGGCTTGAACGCGGGCATACCGAGGTAGGGGCAAGTGCTGCACCGAAAGGCATCACCCAGGGAGCAGTTCCCGCAGGAGGACTTGGGCATCGGTGCTGGCACCACGGGTACCACGGAGGTTGCCAATGGGTTCCCTCCCGAAGCAGCTATCGCCGCCTCCGCCGCTGCCAGCTTGGCCTTGAGCTCCTCCGCTTCCTCCATCTCCGCGCGGCCACAGCTGCAATTTTTACACGCCCGACGTTTGGTCGCACAGTCGCTGGGGCGCGCCAAGGAGTCCGCCAAGGGCTTGGCGCGGTCCGCTTCGTCCAAGAGGTCGTCCTCATCAATCACTGCATCCTCGTCGTCATCGTTGTCACCAGCCCACGGCGCCGGGGGAGTGGTAGCTGGGGCCTTTTCGCGCCTCTTCTTGCCAAACTGCAAGGCCGAGGCAGCGCCCACCTCGTATGCCGGTTTGCGCGCCACCAGCTGCACCCGCTTCAGGCCACGGGAAATGAGCGCCTGCAGAGCCAGGGCCTGGTCATCAAAGGTCAGGTGGCCCAGCTTCTGGGCAATGAAATCCTTGAGCCCGTGCTTGGTAATAACCTGCTCTTGCGTGACGCCCACTTCCATGTAGCCAGACAGAGTAAAGGCCGTGTGCAGGTCTGTGTCGGTGGGCACACTGCTGTGGATAACGGTCGTCAGAGCGTCGCCCTCACCGGCCTCCAGGGGACCGTCCGTCTCCGCTTCCCCCTGCTGCTCAGTATTGGCCATCAATACCAGCTGGGCCACCTGGAGAACTCCCGACGGTTTGAGCGCAAGAAGGAGCTGCGCCAGCTGGTCCCCTCGTACGTCCGCGGGCAGAGGTGTGGTGGTTTGGTTCAAGACAACGTCGTATTGCGACGCAAGCAATGGGTCTGCACCAATGCTAGCCAGCGAGCGAATGTCGACTTGGCCTGCTTTGGTCACCGCTTGGCGGATATGACCAGCCAGGTTGTCCACCTGGGCAGGACTATCGGCTGGTGCTGTCAGCAGCAGCACCTTGTTGCCCGGCTGGAACGTCACACTTGGAGTCGCAGCCATGGTAGGAGAGCTGTCGGATAAAAAACTCCCAAACAGGTCGAAATGTTAAACAAAACAAAGCGTGGAAAACGAACACAAAAAAAATGTCGAAAATACGGAATGAGCAGCAAATCAGCAAAGGGGTTAATGAAAACGGAAATGCCGAAAATAACAAACGACGGTTGCACTGCGTAGGAAGCGATTAGTCAGCAGCCAACCAGGTTACAAACAACGCCAGTGCTATCTTGGTGCTCTTGCGATAAAAGAAGACGGCGCACGGAACGTAGACAATGAACCACCAGGAACGCTACCCATTCAGAGGCCCTTTTATAAGCTGGCGGGCCAACGTGGGCAGAGTGAAACCTTGGGGGAATCCAGCAGAGTAGCAAAGTCCTCGCCTCCACCCCAGGACCATCGGCGAGCAGCCGATGCTTTTGACAGGAACGCCGTGGCCTGTGCTCTGAAAACGGCGGATGCGGTGGCTATTGTTGCTATTATTGCCGGTAGCCTGCTCTGGTGGGCCGTCAATGCCCGGATAGGCCATCTTCCCACCAATCGGAAGGTGTTGGAAATATTAGCCTAGCCTGTGCGTAACTCATTTAGTAATGGTCGCGCGGGGGCACTGGCTTAGTTTGGCGTCCAGTGGGCAAGAGCGCTGTGGGCCATGCTTGTGGCCCGCTTCCGGATGGGTTGAACCCGGAGCCCAGGGAGTATCACGTGGTGTGGTGCCTTGGCTCGTCACGCCACGACCTATGGTGAGAAGGGCACACGACGACGCTCCAGTTTTCGCATGAAGCAAGAGCGCACACACCGCTGCCCGTCACAACTTCAATTCGTCAGCACGTTCCCTTCCCCCTCACATCCCCTACAAACCAAGCAATAGTAGCGTATCTTCTCTACCACCTCTTGTATTTTCTGGCCTTCTTTTGCGCCTGCTTTCTGGTTTGCTACCCATTGGGCTCGAGAATGAACAGCCCCAGCCCGACCCCAGCGGCAATGCCCGAGCCATCCGAAACGCCTGGCACGGATGGCACCACCCAGCGCCAGGCTGAGCTGCGCAAACAGATACAGGCAATCATGACCGACCCTTCCATTTTGCCTGCTGAAAAGCCCCGCCGGATACAGGTAAGTTATGACCTGGCCGCTACGTCGATGCCAAGCCATGCCCGCCCATGCCAACATACGCAGTACCTAAAGGCCAGCGAATGCCTTTTGGTTTCCCACTACGCTGTCAACGAGCGCTTTAACTCTAGGCCAAGCTCCTTTCACCTTCTATGCCTTTTGGGATATGTTGATAGGCACTCCTTCACCCTAAGCGGACCAACGACAAGGCAGCCGAGTCCACTGGCCAGACTCCCGTGTCATCACAGACCACCCAGTACCCTAAAGGCATGACCGTCACCGAACAAGACCTTGCACCGACTTACCAGGTCAGTCTCACGCTACAATGCCCGCAACCCGTTGCTCCATAGCAAGAGTAGTGGCAAAACAATGAACAATCACCCGCGATCCCCTTTACCTACCAGTAAGCACCTTGGAACTCTGGCTGCTGTTAGCTGACCAGCGCAAAGACACCACATTTTTGTGGGTTGGTGATGGCGAATTGATTATGGGTGCAGTCGGATTCTGTGCCCGGGTGTCCACATTATATGCGAGGGGCCAAAATGTATGCCGAATGTTGCCAGCGGTGGTACACCTGCCGCCTCTGCCACAACGAGGCCGAAGACCACGAGATTGACCGGTAAGTTCTTGCTTTCTATCCTTACGTGTTTGATTGCTAGTTCGTTGACAGTAAGCTAGTGTAGATGAAGAAGGCTATTTTGGGGCCATGAACATGTGGCTTTACCCATGTCCTTGGGTGCCCTCCGTCCTGCCCAAGAAATTCACATCATGGACCCTAACCACACACGACATGCGGAATTCTTGGATGTGTTGGGTTGATGCGCCGAAAAATATCCATTGGTTGCCCGCAATCCTTAGATTCGCGGTAAAATGGATGCTGTGCATGTCCTGCCAGGCCGTGCAACCAGCTGGGCAGGTTTGCCACGACGAAGCGTGCCAGAAAACCCTCGGCCGCTATTACTGCAACGTGTGCCACTTTTGGAGCGACAACCCAGAACAATCCTTGTATCACTGCCAGGGGTGCGGTATCTGCCGAGTGGGCCCCGAAGAAGACTACCGACATTGCTCCAAGTGCAAGTGTTGCATCAACCATGCTGCCTGGGACGATCACCGGTGCATAGAAAATACTCTTGATAGCGATTGCCCCATCTGTGGGGAATTTTTGTTCACGTCCAAGCAATCGGCGACTTTTATGGTAAGCAGTAGCATCATTGATTCCTGTGCCTGCAAAGCTGCCAGAGCCAGCAACTTATGGGCAATTAATACTAAGAAATGCACTGTGATACTAACCACGGTGTTGGTGGCTGCACATGTACTGGTTGGCGAATGGCTAGAAATGCGGTCATGCCATCCACCAAAGCTGCCTAGCGCAGTACATTGACACATCGTACCAGTGCCCCATCTGTCGCAAGACCTTAGGGAACATGGATGCATTGTTTCGTCAAATTGATCGAGTGTTGGCGGAGCAACCTATGCCACCCGAGTACCAAAAGATGCGCTCCCAAATCTTTTGCAACGACTGTGAGGAGCGGTCCACAACTCCCTACCATTTCTTGTACCACAAATGCCAGCACTGCCACTCATACAGCACCAAAGTTTTGTCTACCTTTACTGTTAATGGCTCCGATGACTTATCGTCAGCCGACTAGTGGCCGCAAAAAAAACGCCTAGCGACTGTAACTGTCGCTGTTGTTGAAGATTAGGGCAGTGTGCTGCATCAGGTCACACAATTGGCATCGATATATGTGCGCGCTTATTTATATACTGTTAGCAATGGCATAAATGCGCCAACCTTGGTGCGTGCGCCGGTAAGAACGATTCAACACAGCAACGCTTTTAACATACGCATATATTTCTTGATAAATTCACATCCGCTTGCTCAACGCAGCTGATGGCCCAAGGCCTGAATGCTACATGTTCGTGGTGGTGAATGAAGTATTGGTGTTAATCGCTGGAACAAATAGTAATTCAAGGCCTGGCCCTGGATCGGCGGTAGGCAACGTGGTCAAAGAAACGGCTTGACCTTGTCGCCGTAAAAGTACTTGAATACCTGCACCACCTTGTTCAAAGGAACGTTATAGATGGGGTGGGTGGCCCTGAGTAAATTTTCCGCCTTGCCAACAACGCACTGATCCACAATGTCCACGGTCCACTTGAGCGTTTTTAGAGCATGAAATGTGCAGGACAAAAGTGGAGATGCTTCGTCCGTGGTCTCGGGCTCGCTCGCAGCAATATGATCCGCCATGGTCATAAGCAGCGAATCGTCAATGACATGGTTTTGCGATAGGGAGAGCCCCGTCAGCACGTACAACGTGTGGTATGGGTCCGGATGCCGCTCAGGTTTATCGCGTAGGCCACCCTTTGGTCCCTGGCAGCAGGCCAGCACGTACTGCTGAAGGCGCTCTCGGTCATACAGGTACTCCATTTGGTCGTTGATGTACGCAGTCTCTTGGTCATCGCTGTCGGAAGCATTTTGGAGGTGGTTGGCCGCATACTGGCGCCGCAACACCGCTTCCAGCATAGGAAAAATGGCTCCTAGCCAAAACGTGTAGCACCCATCGACCAGCTTGTTGGTGCGACCCTGGAACCCACCTTCAAAGGCCATTTGCCGCGAAACAGCCCAGCTCTACCCAGTACCCATCAAAATAGCACCAAGCAATATGATAATAAAAGCATGCTCGTATTTGACAGTCAAGTATACAGTCAAAAACGCAGTTATAAGGTTGCGCTGGTCACCCGAGCGCCCAGTTGGTAACCGGATCCTACGAATTGCATCAAGTATGACCACAAGTGCCCGCTAGCGAAACACAAAAAAAATTTCACCGGGCTGCTTACCAAGAGCGCAGGGATATTCAGCTGGTCTGATTTGCCAATGATCTCTAGCGCAGCCAACCCACAGTAGGTGTACCCACCGTGCGCTTCGACCCCAGGATGGCTAGCAATGCCACCTTCATACGTCTGACAGCTAACAATGTATTCGGCCACGTTCTCACACAGCTCTTCGGTCAGCAGGTTGGTGAGAGCTGCCACCACCATAACGCAGTACGAGCCACGAACGTCAATCTCACCGCCGTCGTGGGCGGTAAACGAGCCATCCGGCTGCTTCATGCGCATCAGGAATTTGTACAGCTGATCACTGCCAAATGGTCATACGTATATATAGAAGTCACCCCCTCCAGCAAATACCTGCATATGCCCAGAGTGAAATGGGTGAGAAAATCGTGTGCTAGACATTTCCTAAATTATACTAGTTTAACGAATCCTTTTGCTCACAAAGACCCGATTCCTCTGCCTCGATATATCCAGTGCATTTGTACATACCGGTTAATGGAGTCGTACGCTTCGGGGGTACCAATAACCGTCAAGGCCAGCACAGCCGCGTAGGTAGCAGCCAAGTGAGCCAATTGATCCGGCCCACCGTAGCCACCGTCTGGCCGTTGCCACGCTGAAAGGGTACTAATGGTTCGAGCCTGGGTATTATAGGCAATCTCTGCGCCCAAAATGTCCAGTGAAGTCAGCGTCCAGTAGCTAAACCATGGGCGTCCCGCGTCGAGACCCTGCATAGCTCCACTGACACCGTCTAAGATCTTGTTGAGGTAATGCACATGGCCGCTGCGGTTTAGTGTCAGGTTGGCCGTCGTACGCAGTCCTTTCTTGGCCGTCACGTCTTGGGAGGCGTCAACGGTGTCCAACTCGTCAGCCAGTGTGTGAGCAAAGTGGCGGCCAATGTCTTCCTCCACTTGGCGCTGACTCTGGGACGTAGGCGTCGGGTAGCCGTCGTCGGTAGTAAAGGCCGGAAGCATCATGGCGGATCTGGTCGAGCGGATGGTCGACTGGAGCCACGCTATTGTAGCAAGCGTGACGAGACTAAAGAAATGAAAGCAAAGTGCAATGACGCTAGCAGAGCACCAGCCGGGCTATGGAATACGAGTTTCTAAAGTAACGAGCCAAGCAAGACCTGGTGCACCACTGGCTTGTAGATGGGTAATAGGTCGGTGTAGTCAAGCAGAGCAAACAAGGAGCGTGGTCCGTGTCTCAGGGCCCATGTTCCCCATGAAGATATGCCCTTTGAACGTATCTAGTCGTGCCCACTCTTAGACCCTGTCACCAGAAATAAGGTTTGATGCCCGCTCGTACCAGCATGTTTCACGCCTGGCAGTGCGCTGGACTCACGGACGTCCAACACGCTGCTGATCCTGACAAAGCTGGTCTGGGGCAGGGCATGGAAGCAAGCTGCTGTGGGCCACTTAGCCATAAAAGTCGTTATTGCGGTCCCCGTGCGCACTGGCACTTTACCTTTGTTGCGCCTGCATACTGCTCAAGCGCTTGCAAAGTTCCCATGGACTGCCACTCCAACTGAACCCAAGCACAGTTGCCGCTGTGCGCTGTTGCCATAACCTCAGCGTGCAGCCCAGCTGGGTTGGGGAGAGTGGGGACAATCTACCATCTCACCGAACTGGACGATCCTCACCACCATTGGGGTATTTCACCCTTGCTCACGCTTGGTGTGGAAACATCCACTCGTGCACATCCAACCTACTTGCTTTTGGGCACGGTAAAAACACGGTTTCTTGGTGACAATGCTCACTAGAGCAGGTTAAGTATGGGGATGTCGTTGTGGCGGCAAGTTACCACCGGCTCACCAAGATCGCACACGTACTATCGCCAAAATCCATGTGCAGAGCACCACCTGAGGACCTTGGAATGGCAACCGTCGCCCAAAGGCATCACCAATTGCCCCTAGACAAGGGCCCTGTCTAAGCAGGTTGTACGCTTGCCCTTTTTGTCAGCAAACAAGCATTTACCGCCCGCCACTGGGCGCAGGTCCAACGTTGGAGAGAAAAAAAGCACAGCATGGCCATTGGCGGCGAAGTGTAAAAGGACCCATCATCCCCTGGTCCTTGCAAGTCGCACAACCCAAGGCATCCTTGCTCCAGGGTCCAGTTCCTGGTGGATGTCCTCGAGGTCGCTTCCTTTAACAGAGGATGGCTTGTCTTGAGCCAGTGAGCCAGAGGCCCCAAACAGCCACAAAGCAGACAGTGCTTACCAATAGAAAGCGCTTTTAGCGACAATGGCACCGTCATACCCAGAGCAATGGGCGCTAAAGTAGAATAGGCTGTAGCACCCACTGTTCTCTAGCACTTTAGGTCAGCAGCGGTCAACAAATAATGCGCTATTTTTACTGCAGCTTTTATGGCCCATCGCTGACTTGGTCACCAGCAGCACCGCGCTGGCTATATCCACTAATAGGGTGGATGGCCTTGCTCTCCCAATTTCACTCTACCATGACCGTCGGCACACCCGTCCGCCTTGGGACTAGCATCTTTGTGGCCATGGCGGTTTCTACGGCCAGAGCAGTGGGACGAGCATCTGTTTGCTCTAGGCCAAGTGGCATGCTGTCGAGGCTTGAGGTGCGCTTTGGTCCTCAACGTTTGTCGCACCTTATGACCCATGCGCTGACCACTTGCTGTGGTACAGCCAGATAGGTGGTCGACCAAGTGGCCTTGTTGTCGTCTCCATGGAGCACCTGTTTCGATGCATGCAGGGCCTCCTATGGAGACTAACAGCGTACCCCAAAAGAGAGAGAGAAGTGGCGGGAGGCTGTTGTGTTACCTCGACACCTGCCCATTTTTCTTTGCTTTAGGGCCTTTGCGGTAGTATTGCTTGTGGTTGGCAACGGACCATAGCCGAGCAGCTGCCGGCTGCCTGTGATAGCGATGGTGAACCCATGCTCGTCGACAGAGCAAAGGGTTGCGAGAGACAGCGGTGGCGAGGTGTTGGAGCGCGGCTAACCCCAAACACTCAAGGCTCATTGGTAGGCGAAACATGGAAAGCCATATTGGTAGCACTTAGTGCAACCACCCCCCCTAGCTGTGACCACCATAGTATTCAATGGACCACTTATCGAAGAGCACATGGCCACATACAGGCCAAAAGGACACTTTTCGTTGCTGTGGGATGGCATAGGATGTCGCCCTCTGCTGGGCCAGCAAACCATAGATGGATGGCGTCTATAAAAGGCCCCACATTGGACTACGGCACAACGGTAAGCGTCTTCATCAATACCAACTTCTGCCCGCTATTATCGCTACTTGTTCCCAGTACGCCATCGTGTGTTGGACTCTTCGCGCCAAATACTATCGTTGAACCGAGGTGATTGCTTTTCTCTGCCTCAGCCATCGCACACTTTTACCGACGGGTGGTGTTACTTGTAGGCTATAAGGCCTTTACCAAAATTTTTCTTGTAAGACCGCTGCGTTAATTTTTGAACAAAGCAAAGAAAATGGCTGGCTCCATTTCACGCATGTTGGCTCTTGGGCTCCTGGTGAGCCTGGTGCAGGGGCGATTAGAGAGCGCAAAGCGCGACCACGTCCTTGGAAACGACTTCGCGCCTTTGGAACAGGGTGCTTCGAAGTTACCTCTGGAGTTTAGTCCCTTGATTTCCTCAGAGTTGCCCGAGGCCTTTGCGGACGACGAGGAGCTTACCATGCGGATGGAGGAGGCGTATGCTACGGACTGCATCAGCGGTCACTGTTCTACACCCAGCAGCGGAGTACTGGCCATTCCGCTGGAATCCATCCCTTCCAAGGCCCGGGAGCTCATCAAGCCTTATCTTACTGACCCGCAGGGTCTCGAAGCCGCACCGCTAAAGGAAGCGGTGGTCGATGGCTGCACCCGAGACCTTTGCGTCCAGTCACCAGAAAAGGTGCTCGTCTTGCCCATGACGCAGCTTCGGCCTGAGGTCTTGGTCCAGTTCCTGACCTTGGTTAACCAAAAGCCCAAGGTCCCCTCGAAGTACTCCATGCTGGACGAAGAGGACTGGCCAGCGCTTCCGGGCGATCTCGATGGTGAGGAGGATTTTATCGACTCGCCCCAGAGATCGGTAAGCCATGCGACGCTGCCGCCTATTGCACCGCCCAAGCTCGAGCAAGGCGACAAGGTTTCGACTGAGCCTCCGCAACACGACATCAATGATACCGCGACGGCTTCGCCTCCTCCTTTGGTTCCTGAGAATCCGCAGACGATTGAATTGGATGCTTCCAAGATCAACCCGCCCCAGACTGTGCACATGGAAGCGCCGCCAGCGGCTACCACCCAGAACGAAGGTGGACGTAGTGGCGAGGGAACCTACTATTTCCCCGAAGGAGGATACGGTGCGTGTGGGACGACACTTACCGATAACGATGCCGTGGTGGCCATGAACTTTGGTGACTTTGGGGGCGATGCCAATCCCAACAACTCCCCAATGTGTGGGCGTGAGGTGGAGATTACAACCGGCAAGGGCGTGGTCCGGGCCAAGGTGGCGGACAAGTGTGAAGCCTGTAAGCCCAATGACTTGGATATGACTCCTTCAGTGTTTAAACAGGTCGCTGATATGGCGGCCGGTCGCGTGCCCATTGCGTGGAAGCTCGTCGACCCACCTTCAAGCCAAGGAACCGCTGCAGCGTAATGCCAGCGACTGACCCCATAGTACGCCCAGGGCAGTGACCTGTTGCTCGGTAGCGCCAATAAATACCCCTTGGTGGTCACTATATTGCTTCAAGCCTGGTGGCTTTGGCACTACTACTGCTCCAATCCTCCCGGGCTGATGGGTGTAGTTATTGATGTTTTGTTCCCACCGTGGCTGAGCTAACAATCAGCAGCTGCGTCACACGCATGAACTGATACTGACCAGAAGTGCACCGCTTGCGCCCAGCCATGGCGCTTGCGTTCATTCCAGACCAGACCAGGGCTGAAATAAAATGAAGTGAAAGCTGTTTAGCTCAGAATAGCCGCGACTGCGTACACCATTTAACCTTGCAAATTTGCACCCTTCCGCCCCCTTCAGCGTCAAACCACATAACAAGGGCCCGTTCGCCACCCATGGAGGTAAGAGGTGGCAGCGGTTCACCCACTGCACCCTTTGGCCCACGCTGCGCGACTTATAGGAACGGGTGTGTTAGCCCAGACATCTGTCCGTGGCCAGCGGCTGCTCGCACTCACATGCCTTTACCTAATATTGCCCTGCTGTATACCGCATTCACCACACCTGGCACTTGGTTCGAGACACAGAACTACTCGCGCCTTCCGCAGGCCTGTCAGCGCCTTCTTCAGGCCAAACGTCAGAGCGGTTTGAGGTATAGCACTTTTGTCAGGGCTATTCAACCCATGGTGTATTAGTCTGTAGCCGCGCACGCCAGTATATAAGCACTTCTTGTAGGCTTTGCCCACCAATCTCCTCAACGTGTGATAGAGCCAACGGTGGCTTGCTAATCCTGCTTATTGCTGTTGCGTGTATATGGGGGTTTGGGGAGAACTTAGCTTCCGAGACATTGGACAGCATCTTGGCCGTGACGAAGTATGGGTTGCAGCCCTGTTTTATGGCCAGGTAAGCCGCCTTTGTGATCAAAAACGCCAAATGTCAAGCCCGCAGTGTTGTTCTGATCATATTTTACTTTTGAGGCATATATTGGACTATTTACATTACAAAGAGCGATGGATTTTGAGCGGGTTACCACTGGTCGCTTGGTTAGGCCAGCCCAATGGCGTCCGATCTAGAAAGACTTTGCCGGCTGCTGCAACTTTCGACTGAAGCACTTCGCAACGACTTTATGAGCCAGGACCTGATGTGCCGAGGATCGTAAGTATAGCACTCGTTTGCCTAGCCGAATTGTATCGTCATTTTATCTCAAATGACCACCAAGCAAGATTCAGCGCATTAGTGACCGACCAACCGCCAGCTGGTAGTTGGCAACCACTCACAAAATCCATAGTTTTGCGACTGGGATGGGTGTGGCCGTGGGACTTAGTCTTATTCAGTGGCCGACCAGCGATCCAGCGCTCAGACCACTGGCCGAAGTGATTCAGGTACGAGACTATTTTGTGTACTTCCCATTCGCAACTATTGATTGCCTGGCGGTATCACTCGCAATATATTGAGAGTGAACGCCATAGATAGCATTAACCATCTACCAAAGTTTCACAGCTGAGCTGGGGCTGTTTTTTTAGATTTATGGGATACCGATAAAAGCGGTGATTCAAGAAAAGGTGAGCTGCAATTGCACAAGCGCTATTAGAACCGGATGCATAGTTTCCTGCGCTTGAGAAAAATACTTGCCTATTTTTTGTGATAGGTGGATGGACGTTTATGCATCCCGGTTCAAAAGGATAGGGTTGCCAGATTTCTTAAAACTAAGCAGCAACAAGCGGTGTCCGCTTACGGAATGGATGGCTGCTTCGTGGTAGTTTGGCGACGGAATTTTGAACAGCGCTGATGTAAAAATTAAAGTCGAAAAGGTAGGTAGACAAAGCAATTTAAACAGCGTTCGCCATTAATAGTACCATCAAAGGAGACTACCAGCTGCTGACTGGCAAAGGAATTTTACCCTGTCATTCGTGCAATAGTTGATCCTGGCTTCAACTATGACAATTATTTACATGTGATTGGATGGTAACCATGCCAACGCCTAGGCCCCACCTAGCACCTCGACGGCATCGATGCCCAAGGACCGTGTTCGCATAGTTATCGACAGCGAATTTTTGCCGTATAAGTCATGGTAGGCTTCTATCACATTCACGCTGCCCTCTTTTTTTGCATAGCGAACGCCCCACCCTTTGTTTGGTTCGCCGCACATGGATGGTTGGTCTATGCAGACATGTTGAAGCCCTATTTAGTTTACGCCGCTAGCTTCTTTTGGCTCAATAAAGGAATATGTCTGCGGTCTAAAAAAATTCACATTTTGAAGCTGTACCGATGGCCAGTACGCTAAAATCGGGTATTTATTTTGAGCACGTGGCTGTCTAGGACTATGCACCGATATATACAGTGGGTTACGAATTGAATGACATGCAAGGTGCACTAGGCTACGACTGCATACGAAAAACAATAAATAAATTTGTAGAGATTTTGAAATGAAGGCAGCCAAATTCCATAATGATGATGATGTA
>JANBQA010000358.1:0-16513 GCA_027576955.1 Dimargaris xerosporica
ACGCCGCCAAGGGCTCATCGAACAGCTATGCCATCAAGAAGAAGGACGAACTGGAGCGTGTCGCCAAGAGTAAGTGCCGTTTATCGTGCATGCCTAGTGAGCAAATGGGGTGTGGAGTATTAATCCCGATTGGCAGTGGCTGCGCTGCCTTAATCTCAATGCTTCTTTGCTTGCGGTCTCACTGGCTGGGTGTGGTGTGTGGGCACACACCATCAATGCCAACAGTACTAACCATTTCGTCTCTGTCTTTTTTTATTTTGGTATGCGCTTGTGCACAGGCAACCGTTAAAGACGACTCGGCACACTATTTGTACGACATACCCTTCGGCCATTGGACCATGGCAACCCCTTTTTCCACTTCTGTTCAGCCTTGTTCATCGCCACTTACTATATACTGATGCTAGTGCTGTAAGGAATTGCCAAAATAAACCCAAACTGTCATACACTGGGGGAATTTTCATTGCATACCTGGTTTTGGTTTATTTGTTTTTGTTTCAATAATGTTGGCAGCTCTTGCAATGGGTGACCAGCCAGCGAATAGGGCAGCCAGCAAAAAGAATAACCAGAGAAGATAGTGGGTTATTTATTTCAGCAACGGAGACCTTGGTCGTTTTCAGCTCGCGCGCTTTGTGTCCAAAGAAGCCTACCGCCGACTGCCCTTGTGGATCCTTGACGAAGACCGCCCACTGCGTCTTTTGCCGTGGCTCGTCCCACTAATAGTTATGCTGCGGTGATGGTTAGAGTGGGGGCGTTGCTGTCGTGATGATCGCGAAGCATAAGAGTTGCCATTGTCCTTATCGCGGTCACCGTCATCGGTACCGCCGCGAGGAAAATAGTATCGGTCATCCTGGGTGCGATACTGTAGCCCAGGGTGACTAGATCGACTATGACGATCGTCTCGGGGCGAAGGTCGGCTATTCTTTGAATGACGTGATGAACGACCATACTCACGGCCATTTGGAGCCGGCGATGGGGCCTCATAGTCGGGTCGGTGGCGCTTGCCTGGGGGACGATAGCGCGACGATGACGAAGGCGGTGTGTCAGCGGGGCGAGAAGGCCGGTAATGGCGTTTGGCCGATGGAGGGGTTTCTTGGCTGCGCCGAGGTCGAGTGCGCCGAATCTCGGTGTTGACTTGGTGGGCATCAGGGTGGAAATCGGGCATCGTTTCAATATGCGCATTGAATGCGCTAAATTCACGGTACGCCAGCCGGTTTCGGCCCGTCTCAAGGCAGTCATCGCCCCAGTGTCCCCGCCCAGCGCACTGGTAGCAATAGGCACCCACTGGCCGACGAAGCGGGTACCGTTCGATTAGCGATTTATCGACACGGTCCACGTACACGTACTGGCGCCATATTAGGGGGCACTCGCTCCGATGGTGGTAAGGCGACCCACATTGACCACACCGATCGCCCCGCAGCTTGGGCCGGCTGCAATCACGGGAAACATGGCCCCGCTCTTTGCAGTTAAAGCACACTTCCTGGGATACGGGACACTCGGAGGCGCGATGGTTTTCGCTCCCACACGTAAAGCAGACGGTTTCCAGGGCACGTCGCCTGCCAAAACGGTCGGGGGTGTTTTGTTCCTCAATGAAGTAGCGGTTACCAATTTGTTCTTCGTCGTCCAAGTACGAGTAGTCGTGATCGTCACTGGTTGCCTGAGGGGAAGCAGTTACGGTGGCTGCAGGGTCCAGGGCGCCATTCTTGGTGAGAACCACGGTTTGCAGTATCCGTTTTGGTAGGGTTAGGGGTTGGAGTGGTGTTGCTGATTCGATGGAAGAATGCACCGTGACTGGTTTACCCGACAGCGATGGGTGCCCATTGGCAGATTGTGGAGCTACAGGGGCTGAGATTTCCGGCTGGTCGGGTTGCGCTGCTGTGGCTTTAGTGGCGGTCAAGGTGGTGGGTGAGTCTGACTTGGGTTGATGCTGCAGTGGAGCTTTGGACTCCTCTAACGTCTCAGATAGTCTATTGGTGGCTAATTCGGCGGTGTTAGTCAGCACACTATGCGATGGGGACTCTGGTGGATCCAGACTAGCGGGTAGGGAGGTAGCCACGTCAACGTGCTTGTAATACATATGTGCTATAAGCATGTCTTCTTCCTCGCTATCAAGGCCCGGGGAACTGTTGGTCATTGTAATCAATAAACGTAGAGATACAAAAATAAGGCGATGTTACGCGCATTGGACCGGGGGTTAGTGGCACGGTAGGCTTTTTCCATGGTGCCATCAAGGACATTGGGTCTATCGCTAGCGCTCATGGAATTGTGGCAAGAGTACCGAGCAATATGCCCGCATCCTGTTAGACTAATCCATGTCCTTTAATCGTGTTTTTTTTGGTATCTCAAAAAACTTACCTGCAGTAGTCGAAATCGTCCTCTGAAGCTGCCGAGGTAGTGGTCTCGGTTGGTGGCTCCGTGGTGTTTAGCGTATCGTTAGCCATGGCAATAACATTGGTCAATGGTCCGTAAAAGCCGTATTGGCGTTTCCCTTGGAAGGAGAGGGGTGGCTGATCGTGTCGCGTAAACGTCCGTGAACATTAACTTTAATCTGCTCAATTAACGGCAATACGTGCGTCAACGCGGGAATGCGAAATCGGTGGCGATCGGCCAGTCGATGCAACGTGGTTCAATTGTGCTACTGGTCGTGTCCCATTTGTCAGCAAGTGCAACGTCGCGTCCTAAAGATGCAAAAAAAAACCCAACAAAAATGTGCTTGGCCAGACTGGAAAGTCAAGCCAACGCGCCAGGCTTCAAGAAAAAATATTGAATTGAACCGCGTTACGGTGAGGTGTATGGCGGGTTTTTGCGAATCGGAAAAGATTTGCTGGTGATGGCCAGGGGACGACGCCTCGGAAGCACTACACAGCTATTCTCTATCTTTTCAGGGATACGGTCTACTGGCAGTTTAGCTCCAGTGCACCAACAACAAAGGCGAAATTGGAGCTCAAGGCATGGGTTGCATTAACGCACGTGATACAGTCCAGAGATTGATGGTGGTTTCCAAAGCCCATGTAGTGTATAAAACTGGTGCACCAAGCATATATCGACGACATTGGAGCATGTCAAAATATGGGGTTTATATATGCCTACAGCAGTAGCTCTGTTGATGCGCGTGGTCAAGGGGCACGAGTCTTTCTAATTGACATGAGCCAACGGTTGTGGCGTGGGCGGGCTATGGTTATCGGCTTCATGGCGTCCTTTAGATGGGCTTGAACAAAGACCACAGCGGCGCAGCCAGGGAGGATGATGGCGAAGCCGCGGGACTACGGTTGTTTGCCGTGGTAGTGGCTATCAGTGGCTGACAGCTTCTTTATGCCACACACACATTCTGGCCTAAACCAAGGTATCAGCCAGCGGAATTCAGCAAGCAGCGAATTTGTGAGCTTGGGCAGTACTTTATTCCACCAAAGTCAGCGAGTGAAGCTGGCCGCCGCCCAACACCGAGACCAACAACCCGCGGCGTTGGCAGTGGCGGGCAGGGTTCTATAGCCTGACAGAAAAAAAACACAGGGTATGGTGCGAACATGACCCAAACGATGATGTTATAATCCACGCTCAACAACGGTGTGGTTCGTTCCTTTGCTCGGAAGCTGCGTTAAAAAGTCAGGCAAGACGCCATTGACCATGCCTCGCTCCGTGAGGGCCTTTAAGCCTTGCATTACGCTGGATCCCTGAATTGTCACGGTCATGGAAAGCGAAAAGTCCAGGTCTTTGTGTGACTCTGCTCGGTTAACCAACAGGTGGTCTAAATTGGGGCTCCAGGGCGCGGTGTGCTATTGATAAGGCCAACCAAGCCACAAGCATAGGGAATAAAGGGTGCCCAAACGTTGGTGAGCCATTAGCACTGTCCCCACCCTTGCTCCATCGAGCATTTTGGATATCTAAACCTAACAGTGCTGCGTTCCCACTGGTTGTCTTAACCAACACGACATATTACAGTTTCCCTCTTACCTGAATTTCAATCCGCTTAAATACATTGGGGCACTCAGGGCCAAACTGACGAAACGCTTGGACCCGTTGTCGGTCGATGATGGCCTGATCTTGCCGCACGAGCTGTGTGTTGGGGTGCCTGGCTGCATCCGGCGCAGGTAATGAAGGAAGGATCGGTCCTTGCGTTGATGAGTGAGCTAGCGGGTCGTGCGCTATTTGCTCCACCACGCGGAAAGCGGCGTAATGTTCTTGTGATGGTTGTGTGGCAAAGAGTCGCTGCAAATCCATCACATTCTTACCCAATAATGGCTGTTCTACCAAATCCATGCACCCAAAGATGGCCTCCAAGCACTATCGCGATGACCATGGTGAAGGTGGGATAGTCGATCAAACGCATAAACCCCATAGCAGTATGGATTAAGCTGGAGAGTCCATGTGCGCAAGATATGCGTTCTAATCATTAAAAAGTAAACACCTATCCGCCCTGACAATACCAAGTTGCCGAGCAAGGACAGTACACCATCTTCGTTGATTATTTAAACAGGATGAATGCAGAAAAGTACTGGCAAAAATGCTTACCTGTTTCAAGCATCTCATTACTTCAGCTCTGCAAAAGGTAATGGCAATAAAAGACGACCATGGGCTATACACGAGGTATGGGGTCCACTTGAAACTCGGTACAGCGTTCAATGGGGTATCACTATAAATGGCCACACGAATCCAGGTGGCACCTTCGTAAAAGATTGTGTGAATGTGCTAAACCAAACGTATAATACCATCAGCCAGGGAAAGGTTGATGATGAAACAAACGGAATGGGCAGAAAATTCACCGTAAACACAGGGAAGGTTGACAAAAGGGTTCCTGGTTGGTGCAATAGGGCAAGCCTTTAGCTTAGCATTCAGCCTTTTGAACGTTATCAGGGCCATCGGACTTACACAGGGAAAAATTGGTGTTATTAGTTCTACTAGACGAGCCTTGAAAGTGGCTGGGTCAACTGGAGGTCGCCGGGGGTCATCATCTACACAACCGTACCAATTCAAACAGGAAATTAAGGATAGCAAGTTAGGCGCTCGGTGTTACCAAGCTTCATAAACCACCTTCGTAGGATGAAATGTGAGCTCCAGGCAAGGCTGAGTCGCGCCAGTATATCCCAAGCTGCCCACTTTAGGTATGGGGTAAGGCGGTTGGAATGTATGTGGTATCAATTACTTACCGGCATAGGCAAGCTTATAAAGTTTCCAGCAGCGGTGCTGGTGCTCCAACGTGGCCATCATGGTCAAACTCAGCTCGGCCACCTGTAAGTGGGTGAAGCCGTCGGGAAAGAGTCTGGTACAAAGTTGTCTGGCAAAATAATTTCTGGCCACTTTGTGGGCTCGTTGCAGTGTAGCCCAGGTTGGCTGCCAGCTGGTTCCCTGGGGCACCTGCTTATCTGGAAAGATGGGCTCCGGTTGATTGGGTGAGCTCGAAGGCAAATATGGTCCTGAGGAGGACTGGCGGCGTTTGGACCGTCGTAGGGTGGGTTGTTCTTCTGGAGCACTGGCTAGCCTGTCAGGTGGATCCACAGGCCATTGGGCAGTGCGAGCATTGTCCACTGCTATATTACCAGCTACCACATCTGTGGGGTTTATTTGGCGCGATCGAAGCCGATACTGACCCACAGACCTAGCTGATGTTGGCCGGGATGGTTTCGAGGGCCTTGGGGTTGGGAGCTGCGTTTGTGGTGGTAAGTCCCACCAGCGGGCCAGCAGGTCCACTAGCGCCTCCCTGGGAAGCCTGGTCAGCTGTCGCTTAATGGCTACGCTGGAGGCAGTGATGGGATCTGCATCTGGAATGGCGTGGCCCTGACACCCATGGAACTGCTGCAACACTAATGGCGACGACGATGGTGGGTGGGGCGCTTTTGCCGTCAAACGCTGGTATGGCGCTGCAGCAGACATGGAATGGCAGCGATTTAGTGGCTTTGGGCGCTGGATTGAACGCGTTGCGGCGATGGTGGGGGTTACAATCAGAAGCCACAATATTAGCCTGCTTTCAATTTCCTTGCCGGAATCGTGTGGTTGCTGTGCTTGAACGGAGCCCAATGTTTGATAGAGACAGGCAAAGGGGGCGTGGTAACAAAAAAAAGAAAGACAGACACGAACCTAGTCGCAGGACTGGAAGGTCACTCGTGTTGCGGCTACCATGGACTTGTCGGCGTTCTGTGCTGTTTGGATGCTGGGCTAGAGCGGACGAGAAAAGCAACGTGACCGCTCCGTTGGTTGGCGGCGCACTGTCTGGTGGGTGAGCTGATCCTTTAACCCGCCTCCAGTCGTGGTATTGACGAGTGAATCTACTCACAACTTCTTGGTCAGGTAGCTGACCTTGCTCGTACTTCCGTTCAGTTGCGTTACTTCAGGCACTCAGACCCATTATTTTACCGATCCACCCTGGAGGACTGGCCAACCACTGCATTGCCCAACAAGCAGTCCCTACTTTTTTTCTTGCACGACCCAAGTTGGGTGACCAATCACCATGCCCAAGATCCACGATTTTTGCTCACACATTCAGAATGCGTTTCGAGCCCGACTAAAGCAGGCGGCGGTGCCCGAGAATAAGACGAATCTAGCCCTAGCTCGTATCCTGTACCGCGAAGGGTTTATCGCCAGCGTAACCCGCGGCAGCCACCTGGGCCCCGACGGCGACCAGTACGTCCCCACGCTACCCGATAACATTGCAACTCGTCGTCTGTGGCTCAAACTCAAGTATCGTGACGATATCCCCACACTGCGCGAAATGGCCTGTATCAGCAAACCGTCCCGTAAAATCACCTTCAACTTTGGTGACCTGCAGCGACTAGCCTCTGGTCGCCCCGTCAGCATTGTTAAGCCGCTGCGGCCGGGGGAGATCATTGTGATCGAGACGCCAGAGGGCGTGCTCGAACTGCAGGATGCATTGAAGCAGCGGGTCGGAGGTACGGTGCTTTGCCGGGCCTTTTAACATATTTGATTTCGCTTTGGGCAATGTCTGCAACCATTGGAGCCAACTATCGTCACAAGGCGGTTTGCGTGAGCTGTTTATTAAGTGTTCTGGAGCTGGCCCTATCATGTGCGGAAGGCGAATAAAAACACCATCAAATAGCCTGTACGTTGGTAATCTTCCCTCCGAACCAAAGGCAGCGAAGCGGCCCTGTACCTATGGGAGGTCGGACTCCAGAGCCAGCTAGCCAGCCCTTCTATGCCATTTCGAACCGCAGCGTGCGTTGGTGAGCGCAAAGTTCTAAAACCAATACATCTAGTTAAAGCAAACGGACAGAGAGGGGGCAAAGCATAAGCAGTTCCTAATGCCAAGGGCTTAAGCGGTGACACTGACGCCACCGGCTCAGCTGTACTACACATACAACCCTGGATGATCCTGAATAAAAACACCCAATTTCATCAGCAATTATCGCCCCATGGAGATTGCATATTGTCCAAAAAGGATCCTGGCGTACTGGAGAGCCAGGTATAGGGACTTTTGTAAGTGCAGGTGGAGAAAGCAAAAACGATACGTGGTCATATCTATTCGCCAGGAGATGGTACAGATGCCCAGGACAAATCCAGAAAATGGGCGTATTTGAAAAAAGCTCACAGCCAGCGCATCCTATGTCTCGGGGGTGCTGTTAATGGCAACATCTGCACGTGAAGCTGTGCTGGTATTCGGCGGCAGGGGACCCGCAGGGTTTGCCGTGTTCGGCGTCGGTGGATGCGTTAACGAGGCACCTATTGCGGTGTTTGCTGCTTGACTCCGACTTTGGGCCTTGGCATGGATCCGTTTGCGCATGGCCTCAATGACCTGTTCGTGAGAGGTGTTGCGCTTCTTCCCAGCCACGGGAGGTACGATCGCCGAGCGCGGCCCTTGCATGTGGGAGGCTACATTTGGATGCAGCGGTGGGTCATTTGGCGGTGCGCCATAGCCTGCCGTCACTGTGGCCGAGGCATGAGGAGGCTGTGGGTGGGATGGGCGATGCGATATGTTATCCGGGGTGCGAGATCGTTGTGCGTCCCAAGCGGACCATGTCGGGTCATAGCGTGGCGGCCCATGATGGCCTGGCGGTACCAGCAAGGCAGCGCCTGGGCCCACTGGTCGTTGGTGGTGGTGCTCTTGGTCGGTGCTGTAAGGCCCTGCTGAGTTATCCGATGCAACTGTAGGTGGATGATGAGGTGGTGGCGGGTAGGACCGTGGAGGCAGTGGGTACGGCATGCCTGGAGGCCCTGGCGGTGGATAAGCGAGGAATGGAGCACTAGGAGGCGGTGGAATCGGCGGAGGCAGTGCAGGGTAAGGTCCGGCCTTGGCTGTCTGGTCGGCTTGGAGTTGTGCATAAGTGATATCGAGGTTTCGCTGCTCCAGGCGGATCTGTTCGGTTTGACGCTTGACCTCCTCGGCTCGCCAGCGGTCTTCCTCGGTTTTGGCAGGCAAAATAATTTTGAGCAACTCTGGGTCATTGTGATAGGTGTCCAGCAATTCTCGCAGGGTCAGTGGCTCTTTGCCAGGTGGGAACGCGTCGCTGCCGCGGGTTGGGAGCGTCGCGACCACTGGTAAAACTGGGCCCGATGGCCGTGTATCATTTGGTGCCGCAGTGCTAATGGGTTGCCAAGGGACAGGTCCAGGGGGGCGTAGAAAGGCTGGTGCGCTGTTGAGGCCCCCCATGAGATGTGAATCCTGAGGCGACGCTGCACGGGTGAGCAGGGCCGCAGCAGTTGGGGGCCGCGTCGGGTTCTGTTGGAAGGATTGTGCACGCTCCCGTTCATGGCCCATGTTGCGCAGAGCGTCTTGGCTGGTGATGATGGGCGGCAGTAGCGGTAGCGGTTTGGGGGCCGACGAGCGAGCCGAGCGTGTGTGCGAGGTGGCGCTGCTGGGAGACGCCGTCGAAGCTCCTGGGGTCACCAAGGGTTTATCGGCCGCCATGTCGCCAACGGGTTTCGTCTTTGCCGCGTCAAAGGGCGGCAGGGGTGGGTTATCCACCGTTTGGGTGGCACCTGAAGGTGGCTGAGACTGGCGCTGCGTCGACATGTTTCCACAGCACTCGCAATCGTCAACCAGGACCTTGATGTGTGATGAAAGGTAATACAAAAAAGAGCAAACAGAGAGCCGGACTAAACTCGACAGGCACCAAACCTTTTTGCTGGGCGAGATAGTCTACAGCGTGGAAATAAGCGGGTAGAAAGAAGTCGCGCTGGGATGCTCTTTCCTGGAGGGACTGGTCCAGCCGATATCGATAGCGGAATTAGTCAACCGAGAGGGATCTATTCATGGGACCCCAGAACTTTGTTAGCACCACAAAAACCTTGCTCTGGGCGCGTCGCTTCACGCTCTCACGCCATGCACCGAGGTCAGCTGAAGCCGTACAAGAAAGTGAGCGTACCTTTTCCACCTCAGGGTCACTTGCAATGCTCTAATTGCTGCAGCACCCATCGGCACGTCTTTTTCCGTTGGGCGCTCCGCCAACCACAGATACCACACACTCGCAGACATGCTAAATATAGAGGCCCAATGGCGACACGCCTTGTGCATCGCACACATGGTGCTCGCCCGCCCACAGTACCACCCGGGTGGGAGCAGCACGCTCAGTGCTCCTCAGGAACCAAAACGTATGATAGAGCGGGCTCTACCCCCACCCCATATTGCCCATTTGATGCCTCGATCGCGCCCATCGGGGAGATGCGTGCCAGACACACAGTGGCGCCCCCAGTAGATTTATTCCAAGTTGTAAATCCCGCTGAACCAAAACACCATACTTGTGTATAGCTATTATCAAACGATGAAAAAACGCCTCCTAGTCTTAAACCATAGACCGTCTACGCATCTTTGCCAACAATGCTGGACCATTTTTGCCCCTCCAGCAGTTGAACCACTTCGTCTTTTATCCGTCGGGGCACCCCTGGCCCATCGTAGCTCATACTCGTGTAGATTTGCACCGCGGAGGCACCAGCTCGTGCAAAGCGCAGGGCATCGGCGCCCGAACTGATCCCCCCACATCCAATCAAGGGAATCTCACCACGGGTCAGTCGGTACACTGATTTCAGTGCTTGCAGCGACAGATCCTGGACGGGAGGACCCGACAACCCACCACGCTCTTGGAGCACCGCGGCACTGGCGCGCAAGCCACGAGGGCGCTGGGTGGTGGTGTTGCTCACGATAATCCCGTCTACACGGGCCTTGAGCGATGCTTGGGCAATCTGCGTCAGCTCGGTTTCGGACAGATCGGGTGAAATCTTGACAACTAGCGGGGGCCGGTGGCCTTCCAACTGATCACGCTCGGAGACAACCTAGAAATGAGATATATACATACATATATGCATAAGAGCAAACGCATTAACAGATGTGTTGTTCGTCGTTATGCTGTAGTAGGCATCAACAGGCATTAGCGCTCAATCCCGATTAGGGTAAAAATCGGCCGGTAGCTAATTATGCCGCCAGTCATTGCTGTTCGATCCCTTGGCTGTGGAACTAAGTGGATGCCAATGACAACAGCCATCTAGCGCCTATGCGTCAGCTTACCTGTTTCAAGAGCTGTTCGAGCTTTTCCCCTTTTTGCTGATCGCGCTGACCGGGGGTGTTGGGGCAACTGACATTCACCACCAAATAGTCGGCTAAAGCACCAAACGCTTGGACGCCATGCACGTAGTCTTCGTAGGAATCTTGGGGTGAGTTGGTGTTCTTGCCCAGGTTGATCCCCAGCAGTCGCCCAGGAACGCCAGAGCGGAACTGCTGTTCCACGGGAACCTGCACTACTGCCGTGGTTTTGTCTTCGGTAGCGGGCTGGTTTGCAATGACTTTGCGCCAAAAGCGGTCTACCAGGTGCTGGCGCGTGGCCTCGTGGCCTTGAGAGTTGAACCCGTAGCGGTTGATGCAAGCTTTCTCTTCGGGTAGGCGAAACACACGGGGCCGCGGGTTGCCCGGTTGAGGCGTGGGGGTGATGCTCCCAATTTCCACTAAACCAAACCCTAGGCCGTACATGGCATCAATTGCTTCGCCGTTCTTGTCGTACCCAGCTGCTAAACCCAAGGGGTTGACCACGGTCTTGCCCCATAGCTGGGTTTCTAAAACAGGCTCCAGCTGGTCACGGCTGGTGTCGCGTGGCACCAGGCCCCACTTGGCCAACTGAATCGAGAACGCGTGCGTGTCTTCGGCGTCAAATAGCCGCAGCACTGGCATCACCACACACGGATAGACCGCTGCTCGCGAATCCCATAGGTAGGCAGCACCTGCCAACGTACCTACAACCAACCCTGCGGTCACTAATCCCCGGCGGGTTGCAGCGAGCCCGCGGCCAAGGGCCGATTGGGGTGCCGTGGCACGAAACGTCGCTGCTGAGCCATGAAAAGCTCGCACGAATCTGGCCGGGGGCTGACCATTGGTGGCCGTCATTCGGAGTGCGCACAGGGGGTGCCCAACTGTCTGCAAGGCTGCCCACCGGACGAGGGCGGTGGGTGCGGTCATGGGCAGTGGCGTGCCAAGCGCGAGTTTGGGGATCAACCAAAATCGATCAGTGGCTGGGCTAGAACAAGCTTAATCACAAGGACCTTGTGTAGGAAACTAAGACTCTGAATGGAACCAGCGTTCGTCACGATTCAGGCGATTTCCACCAAACGGGACAAACGCTCCTGATCGTGTCAGCTCTAAGAGACGCCGCGGCCAGAGTGGGCCAGCCGTTGGTTTTGTCTCCCCGCCCCGGCCTGTTGGAGCGGCGCGAGGCAAGCGCTGATGCTCTCAAGATCCCCGCACAAATATTGCGCTGGGGTTGACGGGATGGTATTTCGTCATGCGTCTGGTCAATTGTCCCGCTCTGCGTGGGCTAGCTTTTCATACCTGGTGGTTAGTCATAGAGCGTTTGAGTTGCAGTGAAAGAGTGCCTGGTCAGCATTCGATCGGTGCCTTTGTTAATAGTGATGGCGCCAACGCCTGCCAGAAGCAGAGGCTGATGCTACCATTCTACTGTCGCCTGCTGAGCACTGGATAGCAAAACTTGGCCAAAAGACTGATAGACCCACTGCATACGTGGGTCTCAAGGGCATTCCATGCCAACTAAGCGGTGTGAGAACCAAGTGTAGAGGCTAAAACGAATGGAACAATAATGGTTCTGTGGTGGGGTTTATTTGGGCAAGACGCACGGGGTACAACACGGCATGTCTAGAGTATCTACTGCGATTTATGCAACACGACGCAAGCCAAGTCAAGCGGCAGCGGTTGTCGTATTCATCCTGCCACGGGCGAGGTGGCAGTGAACGTCGGCCGAAGCTCTCAACGTTAAGTGCATCTCTATTGCGCAAATTTGCCAATCATATCCTCGTAGTGTTTCTATGACAAAGAAACCACCATCCCATACCATTGCCGAGCATATATGTCTTAGCCGAGAGCTGTTAGTCATCAGGTACGCAGAGCCACGCTGAAAAAGCCCATGCTCACCGCATTGCTCGGCGCCATTGGGATGAAACCGGGGCATGAGACCAGCATGCAGGCGGTGGCAAACTGGGACCCTGGGGTAACTAATCCCTACGCTAAGCCCCCTTGTGCCAGTGCATAGCGTTGCTAGCAAAATGCACTCGTCAAGGCAGATCCGTCACTTACTCCCTTGTTGCGCTGGTGGTACCAGCCGTCGATAACACGATCGAACGAGAGTTGAAAGGCAAACGCAGAGAACAGCACTGTGGTGACGAATACAGAATTGCGCTTGAAGATAGTGTTGTACACCACGCGGTTGAATCGATTCAACGACGTGCGGCTGGCAGCTTGAGAGGGCATCGTGGGAGGTATGTGCGGGGGAGGATCTGGGCAAAGTAAGCAAGCGAGACAATGCACAAAAACAAGCAATATTGAGTGCGATAAATGGAAGATCAAGAATCTACGCAGACAATAACACGATGGCTGGTGTGTGCGCGTATGTGGATTTGCCGCAATCCAACAAGGCCCCACTGGCTAGGTGATGAGCTCTGCGAGGTACCGTTCAAGGCCCACGAGGTGGCCGTATTAGGTGGCAGCGACCCAAAATTCATCGGTTGGGGCAAGGTGGTGTAATTATCGCTTCACGTGGTAGCCTCTCGCTTTGAGCCCTTTCTGGTTTAACCACGGGTGCCTAAGAGCAAAAGGTCCCAAATGACTGGACTAGCCAGCGTTTAGCAGTGACGGCTCACTGGTCATCCGTGCTCTAACGACAATCAGTTAACGAGGGGCAAGAGTACACCCAGCAATGGTTATTTAAGGTGGGCGCCCACGACAGTTTGAACCAGCAACAGAAGCAGAGAAAATTTTCGATAGTGAACCATCGATAGTTCAAGAAAATAAAACGGCCACACCTTATATCTTTTGTCGAGGCGGACCAAAAAGTTCGCTCCTGGGTGGGCTCGAACCACCAACCTCTCGGTTAACAGCCGAACGCGCTAGCCAATTGCGCCACAAGAGCTGGCATTTTGTGAAGTATTACTAAATGCCACCCATTTAGTATGACTAAGTGTAAACGACTACTACGCCTGAGCTGATAACCATCACTAAACTTAGTGATGCCATAAGCATTGTGATTAATACTTTGACTGATAACACTAGTCTCAGCGACACTTGTTAAGTATATAAGCCAACGCTTTGGCACCAATAAACTTCACCTTGTTCTGGTCCACTTGTCTTGCAGAGTTTGTTACATTTCTGTGGAGTATTACTAAACTCCAACATTTTAGTACTCTTACCCACTGCTGCCGTCAGTACAGAGTTCATAATTTAAACTCTGACCATAGTGAAAGTCCAGCCCTAGTGATATATAACCCAGGGACATCGCACAAATAAACAGGAGGTCTTCTCTGGTCCACTTGTCTTGAAAAACCATTTACATTTTTGTAAAATATGTCAAAAGCCCCCACCCTTTTGGCACCACAAGCTTAGCGCCATCAGTGCCACCAACGCCAGCCAGGAGGTAAAAACCTAGCCGCAGTAGTCGTAAGCCAATGTTTCTCTTTATTGAATAGCTTGAGGATGTCAAAGTTACACTAGCTGCAGCGAATGCTCACCAGGATACAGTAATTCTTCTTTGGTATAAAACGATGGTCATATCCAATTAATAAAGAGGAGAACCTTTTAACCATTCACCTGCAAACATTTGTTACATTTTATGTGAATTATTAGTAGCCCTGCTACTTATAGCTAGTCAGTTACTAATGAGGTCTATTGAGGCATTGTATTGAAACCAAGGGAAACCTGCACTTTGGTTATAGTATGTATATTGCTTACAATCACCCACAGGAATAAAGCAGCTTCGGTTAGTCCACTCAATGGTTATTATTCTTTACATTTAATTCTTTTATGTTTCTATTCATCATTACTTTAGAAGTAGCGTTTACTGGCCTTAACAATATATTAGCAGCGTCTTATCTTGCCTTGTTTCTCTTCTCTTGTTGAGGCCGTATTGATCCACTGACGCACACCCCTTGTTTTTATTGCAATTTTAACAGCTATACTGGGCCACGCTTTTACCCTACCATACTTGAGCCAAATGATCCTATCCAACTGCTGTTTCAAGTAGGCAATTGATATTATCAGTCATCCTGTTCACTCTTCATATACTGCTTAGCCAGTTGGTAGGCGGACTGGATTAGCTCGGGTGGAAGACCTGCTCGCTCTGCGGCTTTGATGCCTATTTAAATGTGATAGGCCATACCAATTGCCATGGGTTTACCTTTTGTCAGTTGCATAGGCATGCCATACAGCGTTAGGTCTCAACTCACCCTTCAACGCAAAGCTAAACACTTGACCCCCCCCCCACCTATGCATGGCTTACGGCTCACAACTACTGATTCGTCATAATGCACGCCATACTTTTAAGCCTCTGGAGAGCATTACCATAGTGGGATGCCAAGATGAACCCAGGCCGTAGCGTGTACGGGTGAATGTCACCATTCATGCCACAGTGGCTCACCGACTCATTGCCCTAGTGATATCATAGAATGGCACATAATATTGGAGGCAGATACCTTGGCAATTGTCATAGGTAACTAAAGCTGTTGGTAGGTGCCACTCCATAAAATATTTTCACCTATGGCAGCCAACATATGTCGCCTGGGCTGCACACAGACAGCACTAGGTTAAAACTACCAAAGCAACTGAGGCCAACAGCCTAAATGGTTAACTTACTTTGCGAACCATGGAAAACACCTTGGTGGCATCGGAGTGGTGCTGTTGGAGCAACTGGGCCACCTTGGCAAAATGGGTGGCAAAGAACACCATGCACTGCTCGATTTTAACCATAGCAGGGTATTACCAAGAACAAATGGCTAGACTTTAGGGTTGGTGATGTTCACTTTGGCAGAGCATTGATAAGCATCTCTCCACAGTTAAACATTGTATCTATCAACGCTGAAACATGGTCACTTTACCTGACGCTGTAGCAAGGTGGATACTGTGGCATAGGCAATGCTAGCCCCATCCAGGGTTGTCGTGGCTTTGGGTATGCAATAAAAAACAAATGCCGTTTCTGAATTGTTGGTGAGACCAGTGTATTTTTAACTGCTAAACTAAGGCATGAAACTGCTTATTTGCCTAGACAGCAATGGGCCAGATGGCTTACCTCGCCCAAGCTCATCGATGACAACCAGCGCATTGGTGCTATTTGCATGCAGTATATGGGCAATATTGGTCATTTCAGCAGTAAAGGACGAAGCAGTCATGCTGGAAATTTCTTCATCACAAAAATGACACAGTATGGCATCTACGGGCTTCATTGTAGCCGCTTGAGCAGGAATACTGAGAAGGTGACCAATACCAATGAATCCAGTGGCATGCATACCCCATAGTTGTGCTAAATGTGGGTAAAATGGCATCAAAGCCCAAAGGCAACTGGATACACCATTGACCCAAGAGCCACCCTCCGTCACACTATTGGCTGCTTGCTTGATATCAGTAAATAGGCTGTTATCACTTACAAGGAGCCCATCTGGGCCATCAACTGGAGCAAACACAGCTGTTTTAGATAAGTGGTTTTGCCACTTTGATTTCCACCCAACAGTATATGGGCAGAGCCTGGTGAGGTTTGTGTGTCATGGGCGACACAGTGCACTGCATGAACCTTGTCCAAAACGGGATGTCGACCCTTGGTGACTTGCATTGTATTGCCTAGAGTTGGCCGAACTATGCTCATGCAGGCAACGAAAGTATGTATAGAACAGAGCCATTCAAATAGTAATTAGCACTTGGCGTTGATACTGGACACTTTGCTGGAAAGTGGAGAACCTTGTGGCTGGTGCGCCTAGCCACTAGTTCTTACCGTAGTCTGAGAGGGTGCACTGATTGGCGAATGATAATACCAAGTCCAACTCTGCCACGCTTTGGGACAGTTTGTAGAGCGAGGTCGCGTGAGTTTGCACCTTGGCCAACACCTCCTTTAGGGCTCTAATTTATCATGCCAGGGCAGTCAGAGTAGGGTAGCAAAGACTTTAGAACAGTAACCCAAGTCACAGCTCTGGCTCATTATGTTGCCACCAATGTGCCTCTGGTTGTATGTTGGCTAATGTTTTTTACTTACTTGTGCGACATGAGATTGATCTCGTGTAGGGCATTGTTGATTCGCTCATTTAGCTTGACCTGTGT
>JANBQA010000359.1:0-16505 GCA_027576955.1 Dimargaris xerosporica
TTCTTGTTTATTTCAAGTCCATCGTTTGGGATTTGGGCCCTCTAGTTATTTAACTTTTTTTTGTAAATATTTTTTTTCTATTTTGATTCATTATTCCTTACTCGTTCTGCGAGAACCAGCCATTATTATACCGCCAAGCTGTTGAGCGTCGCTTTTCCTCACTCTAGCCATTCCCCATGCATTCGTTTATCCATAAATTCAGACCAGTCGTGACCGAGCCCTATTACCAGCAGCGCGTTTTGTTGGAGGAACCAAAGCCAGTCAAGCCTTCCTGTGCTCAATTATGTGAGCTGGTCCTAGGCAGAGGAGTAAGGTGAGGGCAGTGGCGGTAGGTAAGCACCACTGCCTCTTCTCAGCCATTTGGCACTGGGCTAGATCCCTGCTGGTGATGCTACTAGTAAAAGGATAGAACGCACTAGGTTCGCGATTGACAGGGATAGATAGGCCTAGCCAGGTCCAATGACGGCAAGGGCCCCTGGGAGGAGGAGCTGCAGCATCGACCACGTAACTGGCTCCGAGCAACACAGACGAGATTGGTGGTTCGCACCGTAATGCTATAGGTGCTGGTATGTGAGCGAATATCAGCCATATGGTCTGTGATCAGAAGATACCTGATTAGTCCTAGACATTAGCCAAGCACGTTGTGGTCCAATATGCGTTTACTCGCTCATAGGTGACCGGACTGATCCTCTCCCCTGTCTCTGGTGCAAAGGCTACTATTGGTTTTGGATACAGTATTTTGCAATTTCGAATACCTGGTCTCGTGGCAGCAATGATTCATTCAGACAGAGCAGTGTCACACCGGTCTTTTGCTGGCGAACCCAATTCGGCAGCCAATAGGCATCTAAAGGGATGACAATATTTCAAGGTTGTTCTCTATTGCAGCATCCTACCAGTAATAGGCACTGGGTGTTTGTCTATGCCACCTCAAGCAGGAAAAAAATAACAAAGGACCAAGGCTTGGACGAGGATTATTTACATACTGTTGTTAGGGTTGATATAGCCTCTATAGGAAAAGGATGAACAGGATGATTAGCCATAGTTACTCACCTTTAGCGAACACGGGAGCACATCCTGCTCGCACCAATGCGCTGCGGGCGCCTGAATTTGGTAAGGGTGCATGCGTATGGGTAGGGTAAAAAGTCGCAAGGAATGGCAGCTGGTCGCCAAAAGTAGCTATAAGGTTGGGGATTGCAGTGCCCATATCTAGGCAATCAAGTTAGAGGTCAGACGTGAAGCCAGCCACGATTGCCATTCTGGGGGGCATTCGCCTTACTATAAGAAGTGGACGGCTCGCATCCACAGAGTGGCCGATGGTGTCTGACTACTCAAAGCTGTCAAAGCATTTAGCTGCTGGTAAACCGCTAGTGTATTTGTTTTCTAATCTTTCTGTTAACCCATGACGAGCTGTGATATTCTACTCGGGTGTTAAGAATCAGTATTTTTCAACCACACTATAATACTAATTGTAGTTAATTACCATGACTCGCATACTGTGGTTGCTGGCCTACAGTGTGTTCGCAATCGGCGTGTGCTGGCAATGGGCCCTGGCGCAGGAAAACCTAATCGAGCACGTGTCGTTCCTGGTGACGTTTGATGGCCGGGATGGTGTGGAAGCCACAGCACAAAACTACCGCGAATTTCAGCGGCAAATGACCCAGGCCCAAATTCCTTTTGTCCTTGAGCGCACATACACCCTTGCTATTAGTGGTGTTAGTATTGAGGCCGAGTCCAAGTACGAAAACGCCATCAGTACGCTGGCGATTGTGGATGCTATTCAGCGCAACCAGGTAGTGACGCTACAAGCCAATAACCTTAATATTGTCAAGGACCCCAACGCAAGCTTGCCCCCCAAACCATTTTTGGCCCATGACTACACCGGGCTCAGCGATGCTCTCGCGCAAACTAATCGACGCGGCCGTGGGGTACGCATCGGTATTATCGATAGTGGCCTGGATTACCGCCATCCTGCCTTTGGTAGCTGTTACAAGACTGAAGGCTGCCGAGTCAAGTACGGCTACGACTTTGTCGGCGACGATTTTGATGGCGTGCTACCGCCTCGGCCTGACGACGATCCATTGGACACCTGTAATTCACACGGTACAGCAGTGGCCGGGATAATCGCAGGCGATCATGGAGAGTTTCAAGGGGTAGCGCCTGAAGCCGAGCTTGGTATCTACCGCGTCACGGGCTGCAAGGACGTGCTGTACGACCGATTCATCATTGACGCGGTAACCAAGGCATTGGAGGACGACATGGACATTATCAATATCTCCATGGGCAACAACCAGGGCTTCTGGTGGTCAACCCTCAATATGTTTGCCCAGCGCTTGGGCAGCCGCAACAAAATGATTATGGCCGCCATGGGCAACCTGGGGGAAGAGTACATGTACACCGTGTACAGCCCGGCCATTTCCGAGTACACGATTGCTGTCGGCGCTTATGAACTTCCCTACTACTACGGGTTTCCCCTGGTTTGCCATTTACCTAGCGGTAACTTTACCATTATGCGCTCGACGGCTCAGCTGGGCGCTCCCGACTTGAGTCTGAAGCCGACCGAGGTGGCGCTGACCACCGATTCCGCCAACAGCTACACGGGATGTGCGCCTTATAACCAAGATCTCACCGGCAAAGTGGTCCTGATGGCGCGAGGAGAGTGCATGGGTGAAGTCAAGGCCACGAATGCCGAAAACGCGGGAGCCGTGGCCGTAGTTGTGATAAATACCGTGTACAGCACCCTGGCGCCGTTCATTTTTGAGGATCCGAACCATATTCCCGTTGTGCTGGTTAGCTTATCGGATGGGCAAACGCTCATCGATCAGGCTAAAAAGGCTACCATCATGGTAAGTGCCACCGCCGAACCAGCAATCTTTAAGCACCCTAACCCCTACACCGTGGCGCCCTATTCCTCGTGGGGTCCGGGGTTAGCGCTGGAGAACAAGCCTGATCTGTTGGGGCCCGGGTCCAACCTGTACGTGCCAGTATCCCTTAACCACGGTTCGTACGGGATCGTGTCTGGAACGTCGTTTGCGACCGCTTACATGACGGGCTGCGCTGCCCTCGTCGCTGAAACAGGCTCCTTGTCCTACCTCAACTTGATGAACAAGCTCGGTGACAGTGCCCAGCTACAAATGGGAAGCAACGGGCTGGCTGTTCCTGTGATCGAACAGGGCATTGGGATGGTGAATTTGACACGGTTGCTTTCGGGAAGTGCGCAAAAATTCAACCAGCGCTTACCCTTGTTCCTCGGGACCGAGATGCTGCGAGCAGGAGCTGTTGGACCCACCGCCACCTTGTCCAACATTGCCGCGAATCGGCTGCGCCACGTACCATCCATTAGCGTCACGCCTTACGATGCCCAGGGCACGTTGCTCCGCCAGCCCCGCGTCAGCGATGTGACCGCCAAGCTCACTTTTACCTACGTAAAGTCAACTGGGCGTACTCAGATCAGCGTTGATATCCAACACTTTAACCAAACCGAAATGTGGGTGTACAGTGGATACGTCGAACTCTTGGATCGCCCCAAGGGCCGTGTGATCGATCGGTTGTCGTACGTGGGGCTTGCCGCCGACCGCAAGCAGATTCCGTTGCTCCCACCTGCCAACAGTCCTTCGGCCCCCTGCTTGACCCGTGGACGCGACCAAACGTGCTTGGCCATCGCAACAGGCTCGGTTCCCAATTACACCATGACTGGTGAAGATATGCCCAGCATCCGCTACCGGCTCCAGTATGGTTCAGTGGCTCTTTTCTTTACCGTTATTACCACAGTCAATGGCCAAACTACCGAGTGCTTAATTAATAATGGCGATCCCCGCGCCGTGGTCCGCAACGACTTTAAGACCATGCACTATACTGCACTATGGGACGGCTATTATTTCCCAACGTATTCCGACCGAACTGCCCACAGGGCCCCTGCCGGCACGTACCAATTGCGCCTGCGGGTGTGCAAGCACATGTACACCTGTTACCCGACCCACCCAGACCACATATTTCATATCTGGAAATCTGCACCTTTTACGATTACGCGCTAAGTGATAACCATTGTCTTGCGTTGGGGTGATAATGCACGGATGGATGGCGCGGTATGTGTCAAATTTCCATAGTCGGCCTTAATGTACACCTTTATCCTTTTTGGGAGTAATAAATGTACACCTGTCACAAAGGCCATGGGCAACCAACGGGCATTAGCACGCCTTTGTTTGCAAGCAGCAGTGGCTGTTGGGATTTAGGGTTAGACAGTAGCAATCCACTTATTAGGGACTGGCTCATGGACGCAGCGACCCCGTAAGTATGTTGTTTGCCTAGATAGTCTCCCATCGAAAATAGTCTGTCGGATTGGACATGCATCTGGACGAAAGATAACCATGCACAGCTTTATTTTCCCGCGGAATGTATGCAAAGTATAAAAGATAAAACAAACACCTATGGCAGTCATACTCTTAAAAGTAAACTAGGCGAGCAATAAACTAATACCCTTTTCTTCACAAGCACACCCACCCACACATACACACACAGCCAGAGCAACGAGTCTGCAGTACTCGATATGCTGGATCAGTCTGCATCGCTGTCATAATTTTCGTCGTACTCTTCAGGAATATCGCTCTCACTCGACTCCTCGACAAAGTCTTCGTCAGGACTCTCTTCGTCATCCTCGTCATCAAAGTCGCCTGCTAGTTCGCTAGCGTCAGTGGGCCGGGTCTTTCGGCGCTTGCGTTGAGCCCCACTGTCGCCGTCTTCGTCATCTTCTTCGGCGTCGCTGAGTTCCGACTCGCTACCAATAGTGCCCAGCGTGTTGAACACCTGGTCACTGTCAACCAGCTCGTTCTTCATTTTGATCTTCTTGTCGCGCAGGTATTGCTCCAGGGCATTGTACTCTTCCTTGGGTAAGCTCGAAAACTGGTAATCCGTCCCACTTAGCATGTTAAATTTCAGGTCAAATGTGCGGGACGGACCCGTTGCTGACGATCCCACCCGTGAGAAGCTCACGCTGCCAATCTCGGCGTGCGGAATGTACGTGGGTGGTTTGGGGATAAAGAGGAAGCATTTTTGCAGGGGGTAAATATGCCCTTCGTTGGCCTTTAGCGAACATTTGATTGCTGCAGTGTGGTGCAGCGACTGGAAGCCACCGGTCACCGCCACGTTGCGCCCTGTCAGGCCCCGAAATACGGATGATACTACCTGGTAGGTCGGATCGCTGTACTGGCGTTGCAGCTTGCCCTGGTACTTGTCAGCGATCGTCGCTTCGTCCAAGTTAAGTTCAATGTCCATTTCCTCGTCCTTGACAAATTGGAACACCAGGAATGGGTAGCGTGTCTGACCTTGGCGGATGGGAGGATCCAATCCAATGACGAACACCATGTGCAGGTCGTCGGGCTTGCTAAGCAAAAACAGCTTGATCACGCTTTCATAGTTGATCTTGTAGTCGTAGGTCTTGCCCCGGAGGCGCAAAAAGGTTGGGAACATATCGATGTCGTACCGACCACGTGGGGTGAGGCACAGCACCTCCTGGAACAGCGCAATACTGTCACCAGTGACCTGACCAAGGTCCGCCTTATTCTTCACCATCTCATAAAACACCGCCGCAGCATTTTGGGTCTCTTCTTCCCCTGCTTCTCCATCGGCATCGGCGTCATCGCCCTCGTGGTCCGACCTTGACTGGTTGGCCTTGTCGCCGTTTTCATCAGCTGGCAAGTCGCCTTCCGTACCATGTTTATCCAATTTGGCAGCCTTGGTAGCGGTCATAGTGCCCGGAATGTAAAATCGCATCTCAACCACCTCGTCCACCTTGGCGCTCTTGGCGTGGCCCACGTCGGCTTGGTCCTGACGGTCGGGCGGCAGAAACTCCAAACTCACCTCGTTCTTGCCCGCCAAGTTGGTGTTGGCCACGTCCTCCAGGGGTACCTCAAATATCGTCTTGCTACCGTTGTTGAACGACAGGTAGCTGCCCTGGAACTCGGCCTTGCCCCAGTTACTGCCTTTGAGACTCAGATCCCGCGTCTCCAGGCCAATCCGGTAAAATTTTTTTAGCACCTCTTTGAGCGGGTCGAAATCGTCCTTGGCAAAATTGTCGAGCTTGTACCACGTTCCGTTCTTCATGATGATCTTGAGGCCATACTGCCTCGCTACCCGCATCCATTGCACGCGTTTGAGCTCGCTGGCAGGGACGGTGACCAGCTGTTCGCCTTGCAGCGCCTTCCAGCCAATGCCACTCTTGGTTAAGCGCAGGAGACCCTGGGTGTTGTTGTATGGATTGGGCGTAGCCAGGTAAATGGGCTGGTATTGGGTGGGAATGTCGTCCATAATGGTAGCCGTCAGCACAGTGGCGGTGCTTGCTAAGAAAACAGAGGCTTGGTCAATATGGCTAGCCGTGTGCAGGGCGGAGTAGTCAATACAGATTCGAGCGGCAATCGACTACAAGTAGGACGAACCGTTGGGGCGTCAATCGCAATACTAAAGAGACGCAAAAAATTAACCGCTGGCAATAAGCCACAACCTACACGAATTAAATTGAACTCAATAACAGCGACTAAGCCAATCAATGCACATCACCGCTTAAACCACCAATCAGTCCATTGTTGTGATTTGGCTGCGGTGAGAAGCCGTGGAGCGCTGCCGCGTGGTCGACTCTGAAAAAAGGTCCCATCTGGGGCGTTTTTTTATTTTGCACTGGCCACCAGCTATAAGGAGCTTCAAAAATTACTGGTGCTTGATTAGCAAGCGAGGGTTCTGAGGAGTAAACAACCGGGCAAAATCATCTAATACCGAGTTGCGGGGCAAGATAAGCACAGTCAGCTCGTGCAACTGGTCAAGTAAGGGAACAAAGTGTTGCGCGTGGGCCCGTTGAATGTCTAACTCGAGCCGAACCAGCGTCAGCGACGCCAAGCGAGCAGGTAAGAGTGAGGTGGTGGTAAAAGACCGCGTGGGTGTGCCCAGCCGAAACACTTTCAAGCTCTCACACTGGGCTAAGATGTGTTGAAATCCTGCCGACGTGGCACGGCAGGAGAATAAAGTCATTTCTTGCAGCCTGGGGCATGCCAGCGGTATTGCCGCTAGTACCATGTCATCCACCTCAAGAAATTTGAATCGAAGTGTGCGCAAGTGAGTCCATTGGTTAGCCATTAGCCGCTGATAATACAGCGCAGGGAGCGGCTGGCCCACTTTGGTCCCACGCAAGTCCAAGCGCCGCAGATGGGGCCAAGTGGACGGAGACACTCGGGCGAGAAACGAGCCATTGTCGTAGCGCAGGCTATAAAACCCTACTCGGTGCAACTGGTAACATTGATGGACCAGCTCCACCAACACCAGAGGTTTGGTGTGCGCAATCCCCAGGTAAAGCTCACGCAGCTGGGATCCGTGTCGTGCAATGGCCTGTGCGGCGGTATTACCATAGTTGTCCCGTAGCGTCAGCGAGACCAGCTGTGGACAGCCCTGAAAAATGCTATCCCACATTGATTCCGTCAAATCAGGCAATGCACCAAGGCCTAAAGCCCTTAGTTGCGGCATGCAAGCCAGGGTTTCAACCGGGAGCACTGCACAATGCGGGTCGTAGGAAAAGGCGTTTGAGCCCCAGATTTCCACGCGTTTTAGTCGGGAGCAGTGCTGAAAGAATAGCCGATTAAAATCGGGAGCGTACAGGCCTGCGACTCCTACAAGGCGGACGGCTTCCAGCCAAGGCAATTGGTCCATAACAGTGGTGAGTTGGTCCCGGGTACGGGTCGCATCCTCGGTATGCGCTTGGACCGTCAGGCTGCGAACCAGACCACTGTACCGGGGCCGCAAGCACTGCTGAAAGAGCTCGACCCTGAGCGTACCCATAGCCACGTTGACCGACCGAAATAAATAGGGCGTTAATAGCCACCGCAAGCACCGGCTGACTGAGGCAACTGCCTGGCAGGATGTTGGCCCCAAGTACTCACATAGCCGCTCAAGGTCTTGCCGAGGCAGTTCAGCAAACACTGCCACCAGCAGCATTGCCACCAGGAGGCCTTTTCTCGATGGGGGACGGCTCTACTATGTGAGCTCGTATAGCCACAGCCGTAGGTTGCCAGATATTAGAGCTAGCTCACACCGCTTCGCATCGTGGCCCAAATTATCACAAAAAGCCTTTACTTAACCTTCATACCAACAAACTGACCAAATGTTGCAAAGCTAAAACAGGGCGGCCAAGGTCGAAAGGTGGTTTCGGCTCGTTTCATGGGCTCGGCTTGTCAGAACTAGATTCTGGTCCTTCTCATTCTCGGGACGTGACAAAGACAGAAGATGGACAACAAGTGGTAATACTAGCACCAGACTCAGCAGACAAAGGCGAGATACTTTGTTGACTGCAGCCTCGTCGACGACAATCACTGCCTTTCCAGGTATTGGCGTTGGTTAGTTGATTGGTTGTACTTTGCTTCATGCAATGCTTGTTGTATGTCCTAGCTGCTGTGAAGACTTGAATTAAACTGTACTCCTACTCACTGCGCACACATCCACTCGGGGCTTTGCCAGAAAAGTATGCTTCTATAATCTGGCGAGCTTTTAGGCCCAGGCTGCCTTGTGGTGCTCGTCAATTGCCGTAATGTAATTCCCGCCTTATACAGCCAATGCCTTAATACCGGGTTATGCGTGCAAAGATAGGGGACATCGGATTTATCAGTGCTTGGCAAGATACACTTCATTGAGCGACCTGCCAACCTTTTGACAGCGAAAAAATCTAAAGGTACGGTGCCTACTCAGTGATCATCTGGGCCTCGTCGCCTGAATCAATGGCATCAAGCAGCGCTTGACCTTTACCAGAATCATCGTCGACCTTTTGGGCCTCTGCCAGTAATGTATCGAGTGAAAAGTCACGACCAATGGTCTCCAGTAACTCTTGGGCATGAGCAAGGATCCCTCCGTCGTCGTGCCCAACCTGCTGGTGGATGGAGATTGCCGTAGTCAAGCATTCGGCAGCGTCCCGGATATGCGCTCGGTGTTCAGCTACCCGCTCCTCAGGCTCGACATCGTTCTTGGCAGTGCTTATGGTTTGCTTGGCATCCTCACCCAGGCAATAGTATGTCCAGCCATACAGGTACCATAGGTCCACCGTTTGATCGTCCTCCTTTTGTAGCGCGCTCAACACGTGGAGGGCTTCGTCAAACAGCTCGAGTTCCAGGAGAAGTTTGGTCGTCGCGATCCGAGCGTCATACGATGGGTACCTTGCATCGGAAGGGTCCTGGTTCTGCCATAGCGCCAGACCACTGAGAAGCATGGTGCGGCCTTCATCTATTCGCTGCTGACTCAAGCGTACCGATGCCATGAGCTGGTACACTTCAGGACTCTGTGGGTCAACGGCCACCGCTTCTTCCAGGAGCTGTTCGCACGAGGCCTCGGCTTCGGGCTCAAAGCAACAGTCGGTCAAATAGATCTCAGCCATGGAGCACAGAGCAGCGGCCAGTTGAGTGCTGAGAGTTGCCCTTTGAGCTGCATCAAGGTCCGAGGCTTGGAGCGCCGTTCGTAGAATCCTAGCTCCCTTTTGAAAGTGGGCAATGGCGTCTTTGCCCTCAGCCATTTGACCCAAGTACATGTACTTGGAATAGCCAGTGTCGGGGAATAACTCAACACAACGGTTCAGACGCTGCAAAGCAATGCGAAATAGCCCTAGTTCGAGCTCGACCGCTGCCGTTTGCTCCAAAGCTTCGGCATGGGCACCGTCCTGCTCGAGGGCTCGTAAGCAAAACTTGTGCGCCACATCGTACTGCAATGCGTCAATGTTCTCCTGGGCCTTCTCTAACAAGTCTTGAACCGTGTATATCGGAGCTTCCGCGGTGGCCATGGCTCTGGCAATTTGCAGCGTATACTTGCAACAAACCCCGGCGAACGGAGGGGCCACTGTTGGGGCAAACAGGCTAGGTATAGAAATGTGCAAATGCGACCGCGAGGTGCAATAAGCGGAAGTGGTGCTAAGAAAATCTGCGCCGTGGGCAGAAGACAAGGGCATGCACAGACTCTGATGCATTCTATGGCGTCGACGTCTTTTTTTTCAATGGCCAATAGTTGGTACGAGGCGTAGCTATACTGCTTGCTGGCGAAACAGCGCCAGGATATATTTTTTCGACGTTATTAGGGCACGAACCAACACGTGACTGCGTGATATTTTTTCTCGCCACATTTTCTCTACTGTGGGCAGTCCTGGTCCGTGAATAGCCCTCGGCAATTCGCCGTGGCCCAGCAAACTCGTGGCCACACAGTGCCAAAGGTTGAGCAGGGCGCGTGAAGCGCGAGAAAACCCAGTGCCCATCACTTCACCAATTGACAACACAATCCGAGCGTATTCTGAGTTCACGCGACACGACCAGTGATTGCGTTGTTTCCCACCAGCCCATTTAATGGGCATTTTGCATTTTCTGTCGCCACCACGGCTCCCACCAACCTTCTCGACCGCTACCGTATCGTGTCGTCTCCGTGTCACACCATGGCGGCGTCACCTGTGATGCAGTTCCCATACGAGGTAAGCTAACTGCCCTAAACGCCCATGCGACCTGGGCTAGGCAGCTCAGAAGGCTACACAGCGTATGCGTATATCTCAGTGCGCTAACAATGACCAATGGCTTCGGAAACGATATCATTAACCAGCAACACAGGCATGGAACACATTGGCTTGCTTGGTCGTGCTAGTTGGAGCGCTTGAACTGGACCGATGCAGGAAAGACCCGTAATACCGAGCACACCTACTGCTACTGTGGCGCCGATTACTCCGAGTAAGTACTGGTTAATTGTTGATGCTTATCGTGATCCCACGAGTGCAGCTCGTAATATCAAACGCCGCACGCAATAAGCTTGCACTAGCAGTGTTTTGCTTTGGTTCAAGGTAGTATTGCTACCTGTTAATGCTTATATTTACACGGACTGCTGATTTTGATACTATGCTACATTCTCATGCCAAACTCTAAGGACGGAGCCAATGCTGCGCTGCGCCCAATGCCAGCAACTATTCCATCACAGTAAGGGCACATTTTGAGAGCAGGCTGTTACGCATTCCTTGGTGCCGATAGCTGCCATTTTTCTGGTTACTAGTTAGGGTTATGGAGTATCAATGAGCAGTTGACCTCCGCGGACCGAATGCAAGTACTTGGTCTTACCAACTGTTGCATTGTTTAATAAGGGACTAACTTGTATCTATGCTACCACTATGCATAACCAATGGATTTTGCAGACTGCATACAGCACAAAATTGGCGTCGTGCTTATGGGTGACTGTTTCTATCATTTTTGCTGCTCAGTGTGCATGCAAGGTGACGAAGAATATAAACGAGAGCCTATGACTTGGTAAGTCGATCCTTGTTCAGTGCTATATACCGGAAGCGAGTCGATGCGGGCTGAGATACTAATCGTAAAGCCAGTGACTTTAAGCCATGGATAAGGGCGAATTAGTACTAACACGTATTTGCTTGGTGCCATTGGAATGCGATGCCTTGGGTTTTTTAATAATGAAAAGGGTTGTGATCGTTCAGCTTGTATTGTACCATTTTACCCGAACGCAACCCGGCATTAAATACTTTCAGTTCAAGGACGCTATATGCTCATTCATTGACCGTCACTGGAACGACATTCAACCCACGAAAAAACGTAAGCTGCCATCAAATTCAGCCCTGTTCGCAAACGGTCAGCAAGCGCACGGTTGGAATGCACTTACTGTGCAACTGCCACAGTGACCAGTATGATCATTCATAGGTCCCATTTTGTTTGGAGGGACGTTTTGTATGATGTGTCTTGCTGTAGAACATTTTGGTGGTCTCATTAATCATTCATGTGATGTATAGATGACTTTGAACGATTGCAATAACCACCACTAGGTGCGACAACATGGCGCAATACCATATCAGCCGTGCTATCGACACATCCATCAGTTTTCGTGTCGGGTCTAGACGAGATTGGGCAGCCCGGTAAGGCTTTAGCTTGTCGTTCTATGCATGTGGCGGTTGTCAAAATTTTCAAAACCGACATTGTCGTTTATCCGCCAACCCACAGACACAGCTTGGCGCCATGGAATTGTCTCTCTAATGCGCATGGGCATATGTGCGTTTGCGTATCAATTTACACGTTAGGGTTCTGGGGCCTCAAGGTTATCCAACCACCTGATAAATTGCCTACCAAAAGTAAGTACTGGTCAGCGATTTGAGCTGTCTGCAAAGCCGTGTTTTACCCCGGTATTATAGCCTGACTTTTATTGCTCAGACTGCTTTGCCCATCTTGTTAATTCTTACCGCCACCCAAGTTCAACCTTACACACGAAAACTTTATTCTGTACCTGCTGTCTGCATCATACCTGAATTCGCTCTGGTACATATACGTGTGTAGAGGAGATCAAACCGAAATCGAGACCCAAACCCAAAGCTCAACTCTCGCCACCATCCCCGGCCAAGACACCAAAACCAAAGCATAAGAAGCCGGTAGAACCGGCCCTACCATCAACACCTAGCGTGGTAAGTGTAGCGTATTCGAGTGAACGCAGCCAAAGGCATACAGAATGGCACTCGGTGTGATAAACGCTGATATTTACACATACCCGTTAGCTCTGGGTTAAATTGATATCGTGCTCATACCTGGTGAACTGGCCCCTTTACATATTGCTCGTTTAACTCAACTTTGGCCGCTAATGCATCCGATAGCTACCGGCCAAGCCTACCACAACACCAGTTATGCAAACCGTTAAACCGCCTCGTATCAACGAAGGCAACAAGGCAGCGATATTTATCGTTCAAGAATCTGCACCGTGCAAAGCATTGGGTCGCTCGCATTCCAAGGACCTGTCGCTTTCGCCACTATCAATGTCATCGCTGACATCGCTTTCTTCGTGCAGCGCTCTGTCCTCTCCAACGGATAGCGAGCCGTTACTTGAACCTCCTACAGAGATTACACCAAAGGACCCCCCGTTGGCCTTAACTAGCGCGCTGGCCATGGTGCCAGACGGTGGACCTGACGACAAAAATGACACTACAATTGTCCCTGCTATTGAGTTGTTACCCGCCCGCAAGCGAGGGCTGAGCAATTCGGCCGACTATCACATCAATGGTGAGCAAACGAGCGCTAAGAAATCTCGAACTGCTGTAATGCTGACATCGGAAGCTGTGGCAATGGTGGAAACAAGAGCTGGCCCAAGCACTCTAGTGCTTATGAGCCCTGACGAGATGGCAATGTGGTATGAAACGTTGCAGAACATGGCCATGCCGTTGCCGCCTAAACTTGCACGACTGCGTCGGAAACTCCGGGTTCATTGCTTGCAGTCCCGACTGGGGTTGAACCGGCTAAACCTGGAAGCCCGGGTGGTGCAAAGTTTAGATCAAGGAATCGCCGAGTCTGCTATGCAGTGCAGCCCCAAAGCTGAGCTCGATGCAGGCAATAATGACCATATCGACACTGCCGCGGAGACTACCGAGTCCATATCCCAATCGGATACTGATAGACGCACTAAGGCCAAGGTGACGATCATTCCCTACCATCGGTCATTTGCATCCCGGCTCTACGGCCAAACGCTAAAACGACATACCCTTGGCGCCACCCAGGCGTGGACCAGCCCATTTCTAGCGCGCAGACTCAAGCCGTTTATTCGGCGTGACTACGAGACAACCCCGACCAAGCTTAAGCTGCTCGAACAGATTGCCCGCCGCAGTGACTCGACTGCTCAGCTATATCGATACCCTATTGATTATTGCTACTTTCAACGCTGCCATCTGGCGCAGGTCAACGCGCTCTTGTCCCGCGCTTTTTGGCCCGACATTGATATGAGTGAAGCACTGCTGAGCCCTGAGTATAGCGTAATAGTGTTATACAAGCGGTTGGTCATTGGGTGCGCCTTTATGACCCCTGACGCCTACTTGACCTATATTACCGTGGCTCCCGGGTGGGAAGGCGCAGGCATCGGCAGTTTTATGTTGTACCATCTCAACCAGGTCTCAGTAGGCAAAGATATCACCTTGCATGTGTCAGCAAATAACCCTGCCATGATCCTTTACCAGGGCTATGGATTCAAGCCGGAGCAGTTTATTGTTAATTTTTACGACAAATATTTACCCGAGGACAGCCGTTTATCTAAAAACGCCTTTTTATTGCGTCTGCGGCGTTGACCTTGGTAGGGATATTGGGGTACCAAAAGTTAGCAAAGAATAACATGCGCTAATGCATTACATGCCGTGGCCAGGGAGGTCCATGGTTGTCCTCGAAGACTCAGCAGCTTGAGCGCTTTGAAATAAACACGAAGCGTAAACAATGAACGACGGCTTGCTAGATATAAAGTAATAAATACGCCCGCTAATAATGTTGCCGCTGGTATATGCGCTTAGTATACCTGCGCTCGACAGTTGGGCAAGAATATCAAGAGCCCCACAGGGAATCATCTGGTCTCCGGTCATTCTCAACGAACCGAGCCAAGACAACGGCAAAAGCGCACCATACTTGGGGATCCCCCTTTAACTCCTGTCTCGCCAACTCAAAGCGGAAACTGTGGGCATGCTTAGCGCTAATCGGTCGGCAAGCGTGTCACCCCATAGAATATTAGTATGGCCAACTTACGGTGCTGCCTGCCTCAAAATAGTAAGCCCCAGCACCACGAGCGGCGGCGGCAAAGGTAACAAAGGACGAGGGGACCCAATGGGCCTCGGCGTTGCGCCTTACGCCTGGCCCCGGCAGAGCTGGATGCCTTTGAGCGCACCACTCCCAATAAGGGGGATACGCTAGCACAAAGGCGCAGGGATCGGGTCCCCTTGGCTACCGATGCGTTGGCAATGGCGGCAAAAGGAGCTGGTGCCAAAGGAGTAACCCGAGCGATGCAGCCCACTGGGCCTCGCAAAAGAGTCGCGAGGCTCCTTGCAACTAAGGCAAAGCCCCGACCCGTTCGCATATTAGGGCCCTTTGTCGAGGCTTTGGCCTCTTTGCTATGACCAAAGGCCTCAGGATTCGCAGACTGTCGCATTGCCTAGCTGGGACAGCCGGGCGTCCAATGGAGCCTGGCCGCGTTGGGATGTGGCATGGTGGTAGGCATCGAGCACAGGCCCAGTGTATATCGACCGCATTTCCTTTCCCTTTCCCTGGTAATGAGGGATAGCTCAGGACCTCAGCCATCTTCCAACCAGCTGTCTATGTCGCCATTGGGGACTAACTAGAGGCGTGTGGGTGGTACGCAGTACTAGGCCGGACCGTAGACGAGACATGGTGGGTTGGTAGGAGGCTCTTTTCGCGCGTATAAATACTCTTGTGCTCTCCACTCTCGGTGGCATCTGTGCCCACCGAGTCCAGCCCTTGATTTTGTCCACCAGTCCAGCCATTCTTTTGCTGCTTTGTGCGGTGCGACATATACGCGTTTACTTATCCAGACACTCGCCTCCCTTGCCGTGGGCTCTACGGTGGTCCACAGCACTTGTAGTACTAGTATACCACTATTCGTTACCATGAAAGTTGCCTGTGGCTTTCTTCTGTTGGGGGTGCTGGTGCTCCCTGCGCTTGCAGCCTTCGAACCGACGCCTTCCTCCAAGACTCTGGTCAAATTGCAGCGCCGTCGTGGAGGTGGCGTTGGTGGAGGTCGTGGGGGTGGTGGTAAATCTGGTGGCAGCGGCGGTAAGCCTGTTAGTGGTGGCGACAGTGAAACAAACCCTGAAAGTATCCTGCCACCCACTAGAATCCTTGAAGGGCTTCTTAAGTCTGTTTCGTAACCCGATCGGTTCGTGGGATTATTTTAGGCCCTTGCCTGCGCCATTTGTTTGTCTATGCGTGGGGAGGAGATGCTGCTTACATCCTAAACTTTAAGCCATCCATGCTTTCAGAGGTCAAGGTAGTTAATAAATCTGCTGCTTTCGGTTATGAGCACCTTTTTGTTGTACAAGCACAACGTTTCTTTAAGAAAATAGCCCATCGCAGCCTATATAGCTCTGTCAATTGGTGGGGTATCTTCTGCAGTCTTTTTAATGACTACTGGTGCACTGATTTTCATGAATGAATAGACCTGACGTGGCCAGTTGGTTTAACCCAAAGTTCTTTTGTGACCGTCAACTGGCCCAAAGGGCTTGGTTATAGCGAATGGCCACAGCATAGCACGCTAGTCATAAGATGGCTGCAAAATGGCAGCTGCTAGCAATGGTCGAAAATTGTTATAGGTGCTCCAGTGGCCTACCTGACGTAGTCAAACCAAATGCTTGTCCTGTTGCCGTATGCAGTGCGACTAGCAGATTGGGTGCTGTGGACACTGTAAATTGCGAAAATGATAGCTGTAGCAGACACCAGCCTTACAATCCAGCAACCCAGAGCGCTGGGCAAGGCACTGTTGCCCGATACCATTGTAAGAAAATATCCACTGACACACGGCAGTATTCTAGTTAATTAGCCCAAGGAGGACAGCAGATATACAGAGCCACTTAACCAGTAAACCCCTTAGCATGGAACATACTGAACGCGCGTCAGTAAAAAATAAACCAAGTAGCCGATACACAGCACCACAGTAGGCGGCTCCCATGCGGGGAATCACCGAGCAAAGGTAAAGAATAAAAGTGGGCT
>JANBQA010000360.1:0-16491 GCA_027576955.1 Dimargaris xerosporica
TGCGTTGGTATCGACACCCTTGATTCCAAACAAACTCGGGATCTGTAGGGGCAATGTTACCAGTTGTACCAGTGCAAACCCCAAAGCGACCCAGCCGTCCCCCATGTGAGCCATGCTTAGCATCAGTGAGAATGTGTTCAACTCCGTTACCCAAAAAAGAACCCTTAAGGTGCAATACATGAGAGCCCCCAGCAAAACAACTTATATCATTTCTGCAACTCGGACCCTCTTCCTGCATTGGCCAAAAGGGCGCTATGCACGATGAAGCCAAAGGTGTAAATGTCCACCTAGCCTGACAATTTGGTTGGAGGAAGTGCGAGGAAGGCACCAGCCCTAGCGTGTAATCCTTGTCCTTGCATTCCACTAGCCATGAAAATGACCCTAAAACTGGGCCCCTACTTACCTGGCCCACCAAAATTCGCAATGCAGCCCCTGACGTAAAGCCCATGATGACAGGGGCAGAGACCAAGTCCATGATAATACCGAGTTTGAGCAGGCCCACGCCCATGATGATGATTCCGAGGATAAACGCCATGGCAATCGCAATCTCTGGCATTTCGTAGTCGGTTTCGGCAGCAATTTTCGTGGCCACCTGGCCGGTAAACATGGAAATCACCGCGGTGGGACCCACAGCGATGTCCTTGGAGGTTCCCAAGAACGTGTACACCAAGGTACCCATGAGCCCAGTGTACAGGCCGTACTGCAGCGGGAGCAGTGCCACTTTAGCATAAGCCAGCGATTGCGGCACCAGCATTACGCCCACCGTGATACCGGCAATGAGGTCGCCATAAAACCAGGTTCGGTTGTACCGTCGGACCCAATAGGAGAATGGCACCAAGCTGCGTAGGTAGTAGGGCGTGGCTCGCGGAAGCTGCTTGACAAACACCACCGCTCGTTCCCTAAACTCCTCAGCGTACGTTTGCACCATGGTGACTGGGTGACGCCTCACAAATAGCAAGGGTGACCAAAAATTATAGAAAAAATTCGATCAGTCGGTGCGTCCAAGGATATCAGCAATAGCTGGAAGAGGGAAGAGGCAAATACCAAGTTGTAACAACTGGAAATAGAAAAGGGTACACGGTCGATGCAAACGAAATAAAAAGCAGCAGCGTGGGCTGTTGTCATCGGGGCCTTGGTAGTAGTGCTAATTCACGCAGTTGATCTGCTATCAAATTGGCAATACGCGGGTGCAGCAGCTGCCAGTGCCAAAATCTATGCTTTAGGGAGTAGTGCAGTCAAAGAGAACAGCAATTTCACAGTAAACCAATTTCGGGAAGTGTGTAGCCTGGACAAGGACGCTGGCTGAACATCGCTCCCCCCTAGACCAGTGGGTAACGTGGCCTGCACCTACAATGCCAGTAAGTTGCTACGGTGCGGCTTCACGGACATTCCAGGTGCAGTCCAGACCGTCCCCACAAAAATACAACAATTTGTCGCACCAGCTAGAAATCAGACGCCAATGGTAGGGCAAAGTAGCAGGTAAAAGGGTAAGCAATAAGTAAGCCAGGCAAAAGTAGCAGAGGTTGGGGAATTTATACTAGTTGGTAGTAGGGCGTTGCTGACTGAGTCAGCCCATCGATTGCCTTACGCCCGTGGATAACGAGTGCAGAACAGGGCAGGAGTGGCTGAAATGAAGGAGAGCAAAAAGAAAAAGTAGGGTGCAAAAGAGGGGATAAAGAGAATGAGGACCTCTCTCCCAGATTGGTCACGTCTGGCGATTGGAATGAAACAACACCTGCAGCAGCGAGAGGGATAAAAGCGAACGCCATACGCCACCCCAAATTATATATTTATCCGGGGTGGAAAATAACGCGGCAAGCTTGGTTGGCTGACCAGCGAACAAACACATCAGCCTGCTAATTACTGCATTTCTGTTTACCTTGCGCCTCCGAATGCACAGCCAACGCACTTAAATCTCGAGGATTGGAATGAAATTCGAGCCCTGGATGTGCATGCGCTGCTCCTCCGCTTGGCCGTCGCCCTGTCTGTCTCTACATGTGTACCCAGCAGCACTGGCTACCCCCTAAAGAATAGTTCACCAGCCATTTTCCCTCAGTGCCAGTTGGTCATGCTCAAAGGAAAGCACTTCTGCAGCTGCCATTCGGCCTGGCTGGCCATGACATTCTGTGCACACTGCCTATCTAGTATTTGATGACAGACCTCACCGTGCTCGTGATCACTCTCTGTTTTTTTTCGGCCATTATTGTGGATTTCATACTCCAATGTTTACTAAACTTATGACTGCTATAAAAAGCCTTGGCCGCTACGCGCAGCCAGCGGGAAAAAAACCAACACTGGCCAGTGCAAATGAGTGGCCAGATGTGGGCTACCATAGCAGGGAGAACGCCCATCTAGCCAAGGTCCGCCTATCCCTAGCTGTTTGTGCTCAGGTGCGCCAATCAGAGTAAGAAAGTCTTGACTCCACGGACGAGTCATTGAGGCCGGCGCTGACGTGACCTGTACCTCGACTGACGCCTACGCGGGCCGCTGAGGCTGAGTTTTTGCACATGGTTTTTTCCACAAGCGACGGCATGGGGGAGAGCCCAGAAACGGAGTTACGCTGGTTTTGCACAGAAAGCAAGAATGAGCCCAGATAATGTTTGGGGTGGCTACTGCTACGGCGCACCTGGATGTCAGCCCCTGCGCCATGCCAACGAGCACTCTGTGGTAGTGATCAACTACAATGGCTTTAAGCGTATTGCAGGACCTTTGCCCGTGGCATCATTTGTGCTGGTGAGTCAGTGGCTTGCTATACGCGCCGACCGCCTTTCCTGCATGGTGTTGCTGCGAGGAGATACACGTGTGCAGCTATAACCGCTTTATCACGAAGCCATTCAATAGGCATGCACCATCAAGCTAATGGCCTTCAGGCGCTAACCAACGCACCATCACCTACAAAAAGCAATGCCAGCCAGGCCTCGCTAAAGAATAGGGCCTAGAGAATTCAAAAACAAGATAAACGCACTTCGCCCTTGTATCCGAGACAGCTGCCAGGGAAGGGGTATGCAGCAAACAAGGGGTACCAAAATCCCTCTTTCAACCCCTTGCCTTGCTGGTCGTATCCAATGCACCCCACATCTCGACTGGTGGGTCGATGAACAGACTTCGCCTTTCAACGATTACATGGCAACACGCGACGCGTGATAGTTTAGTCATGCGCCTATGTCATGCTGTCATCGCGCAAAGCGAAGACTGAAGCAGCGCCTGGGATGGCTTTTAGTTTTGCCCGTGCGGCTCAGGTTCGATGAATTATTGTACCATGCCGCTCCGGTCGAGAGCTTGCAGCACACCTCGTTCGTTCATGACAGCACAGGCGTGCCAACGATCATACCGTCAACTCGCCATATTCTCTCTCTACTGCCAGGCTTTGTACCTCGAAATGGACTGCCAATGATGCTCCAGAAAGCTTGCTCCAAAGCGTGATAAAGTGCGCGCCTTTATTTGGCTTAACGTTGGTTATAGTTCCCTCCTATGACCAGTGGTACCCTTGGCTGAGCAGCAATAAGGAAGCCTGCTTTCGACAAACCGTTTGGCTCTGATAATATCAAAACAATTCTTTTCTAATAGTCGCAGTATTAACTTGTTAAATTAACTAGCGGGTCAGCTTGAGCAGACGGAACTTTCACCAACAGCTGCAACTTGGCAATTATATTCTTCCCGGCTTGCTAACAGCTTTCTTGGGCATACAGCCAACGGTCGGTTCGTCAACCCGACCTTTACTGAGTATGCGTGTGCAGTAACTATACACAAGCAATATGAGAACTCACACGTTGACTACAAGCAAAGCATCACTTGACCATAACAAGAATATGATATAATCGTAATTGACACACCGACACGATCACGCTAGACTAGGCGTGGAAGTTTATTTGAAGTGCGTCGCTTCACTTGCGAAACCATTATGGCCCTATTACGTTGTACATCCAGTAAGCAGAGAAAAAACAAGGCCCGCAGAGTATCGCGAAAGTGGAATATTTGAGTGCCCATCAGCTGTAATTATATTTGCTGGCTCTCTCTGGTCAGTTGGTGAACCTCCAGACCCCAATAGTAAATAACTTATGAACCGTCCTGTTCATGTTCATTATGCAACACTGTCCTTGGCTGGATAAACCCAACTAATATAGCCACATGTCGGCAAATCAATACTGTGATGCGGGCCGATGCAAGGGTGGAGAAATTTTGGCGCACAGCGATAAACCACGCTCAGTGGCCGTTGACTAAGAAATATTCCATTGTCAGTCCCCTTGCGCACAAAAAAACAATATACTGATAGACTAATGCATGAGTAATGCCACGCTATGTTCGAAAAACTTGTGAAGATCAATATAATTTTGCTGCCCATGCGAATGCCACTACTAAACACGCCTACCAGCACCAGCCACCTCAACACTGCATTGGCTGTAAAAACCTTCTCCGCCTGTCTAAACGAAAGCAGGCTTACCATGCAATATGGCATCGAGATAGGTCTTGGTAATACCTAGACTGCTATTTATTTAGTGATCATCGTGCAAGAAGTGCTAGCGAAAAAAATGATTAAAGGAAATGCGATGGGCCAAGCTATGCCAAGGCCCCTAATATTTACAAAAGCCAGCAATTTACTCTGCATTGCAGTGCCATGACTTTGCGAGGCAAGAGCATTTAGGGCGAGCGGATGAGATCGCGGTTCGCTTTGAGGAACTTGGTGAACACATCCTCCATCAGCAGCTGCGACACCTCGTCCTTGGCTGCATCGAACATCGTCCAACGGAACTGCTCCTTTTCGACCAGGGACCGCAGCTGGGCTAGGGTGCGTCCGCTGATGTTCACCTCCCATGCCGACCCGTCAGAGAAGTAGCGCTCGTAAAACACGTAGTACTCAATCGCCAAGTCGGCCGGTACCGACTTTTCAGCCAGCTTGCCCAAGTCCAAAGCAATGGTATGGGGTAGCGATGATATGCGATGGTAGTCGCCTGGTAGATGGGGCTTATCCAAATCGCCCATGGCATATTGCTCCGTGTCTTTCTCGTTGGTGTTCTTGGTCACAAACCATTTACCAAAGGGACTGGTGGGTGTCGTCGCCGCTAGCGTGTCTTGACTTGCGTCTTCCTTCAAGCGGCCGGCGGAGTAGTGCTTGAGAGGTTTGTCTGAAAGCATAAAGTTGACTGACTTGGCCTTGAGTCGCTGGTAGTCGGTAAGGAAAAACGGCAGTTCGGTGCAGAAATTGTTCTCACAAAACTTGCAGAACATCGATACCATGTCGGGATCATTGATGACGCTGTAGAACAAGTCCTGGGTGTGCGCTAACAGCTGGTTTTGGTTTCGATGCTCCTTTTCCGCACGGTACCACGGCAAGAACACACCAGACACCTGAATGACTACTACACTCACTGCAGGAAACGCCAAGCTGTTAAAGGGCAGCGTTTGAGCGACGATGGTAGTTACCAGAAAAATCAAATCGAACACAATACTAACGGCAGTGGCAATCACCAGATCGTTTCGCATCTCGTACGCATCGTGAATGTTGCGCATGAAAAACAGCAACAGCGGGAAGCACACAAACACAAACAGGCAACTGATCACCATGATTGGAATGGTGTCCCAAGATATAGGGCAGTCCATTGACGTGGCGTTGACACCATAGTACGGAGACACTATCAGCGCAATGACAGCAAAGACAATGATGGGGCTACTGATCACAAAGATCCAGAGAATCAGGCGGCGGTCGTCGGTGAGCACGCGCATGATCTGGGGATGCTTTTCCCAAAACGTTTCCGGCAGCTCGGGGTGAATTAGCCGCGTCACTTTGGCCGAAGCAGTCTTGGCCATAGCAATCAGTCGAACCGAACGGGTGATCAGTGCCACGTGCACAAAGTAAAACCCAAAGTACGACCCTAGGAACGATACAAAGCATGGCATCTGCGGCAAATTACGAAGCAGGAACAGCGTGCAGGATATCACAGCCGTTACCCCAGTCAGGATGGTCAGCGGAACCGAGCGCTTTTGCAAATCTTTGCTTGTGCGCGCTCGGATGCAGTACAGAATGGTGGAAGCAATGATAAACACATTGACAACGACAATGACCGGCAAGATAACCGCCAACCGCAGGGTTGGATTATCATCATAGAGGGTGGTTTTTGGCATAGTGGAGAGTGAATTTCCTGCAATGGGCGTGGCGGTTCCCTGCGTATTTTTGATCTTTGGGTAGTGCAACTATGCAATTGGATTGCTTTTCCTGATACTACTAAACTTTGTCAGTGTGGTTAGTGCGATGAGATGGGTGGAGACAGGGACGACATATAATGCAATATTCAAACCTAACGTATCGTTACATCACAGTAGAAAACAAACAAACAGCGCATGAGAGAGGTTCAGGAATATAGCCACTGCCACAAGCGGGCCAAGCTACCAACTACTCCAGAGCTGCGCGAAACGCATGTCACAGCACAAAAAAGAACTGGCAGCATCAGCTGGGCGGGCGGCCAAGGCAGGTTATATACGCCCCTGCAACGGGTCTGGCAGGGCACTCGCCAGTGGTGAACAAAGGCAGCCGCAAAAACCAGCACCAACGGGAGAGTCCGCCAGACGAGTGGACTTCCCGTCAAACTGGATTTCCTAAACAGGCATTGGCCTCTCGCACGCTCACACGCCCGCTCAGTCGGCCGATTGCGCCAGGCAGCGGATATGGCACCGAGAGGCGGTGTGGGTCGACGGTGCCGCCAGGCGTCTAGAGGCGGCTGGCGGGCACAGCGTGCAAAACCGGGCGCTTCCCACTGGCACCTCTATTTTGCCAGCTTGCTAATCGCCAGAGCGAGGTGGCGACCGTGGGGAGGCCATGGGCAGGTTTGGCCGCTGGCCAGGCCTGATACGAGCTGGTGTCTCGGCCCATCTGGCCACAGCAGGATCGGCGCTAGACGATCGCCTTGTTGCGACGCACTGTATCTGCCCTCTTCGGCACTCAGTTGCCTGTCTCGCTCTAGTGCTCTGTTGCTCTAAATGATGCTGGCCTTGCTCACTGCCGAGTTATGTTAACGTCTTCACACCGTCAAGCCGCGCACTGGGCGCCCTGTACAGTGCAGCTTCATGGCTCAGAAACTCTACTCAGAGGCACTGTCTGATTAAATTACGCAGGGCTGATATTCCCAGTGTTTATTTGTCTGCACCTTATAGCGTCTGTTCATTGAACTGAGCAGGATAGAGTAGTGAAGTGACTCTACTAGAGCAATACGCTGTCGGGTCTAGCGCTCAATATGGTGAATTAGCACCAGGATGGTAGCGGGATGAGCGTGCCTTTGGTGTATTATTTTACACCTCGACCATCGATCACCATCAACCACACTACTTGGGCACGACAGCAATTTGCTAACCTAGTAATTTTCGCATCCCACTGTGTGAGGTTGACCAGGTTTACACACCTAGTTGGGCAATAAAATAACGACTCGTAATGGGCTAATGGGCGCTTTCGTTGCCAACACACCTATCACGCTTTGGCTGGTTATGGAAATTTACAGGGCACTTTGGGCTACATAGCTAATAATCCATGCAATACGGCTATGGCGCCTTTTCACTGGCTGCAGTTGCTCTAGCAAAAAAAGGATTTTGACTAAGCTGTCATCACTCCGGCGGCTCATTGGCCCTTTTCCCCATTTCATCGCCATTGTATTGCTGCATGCAAGGGACATCGCGCCGCCCCCATTTAGCCACAGATATTCGGTGCATCGAGCAAGCTGTCCTTTTCTCCTGGATGCCGTTTCGAAACTGGTAGTTAGGTGCTGAATTGGAGTGCTATGTACCAGGTGCAAAGCTCAATGCTGGTCATCTTAGCCTACTGCAGGTAATGGGCTATTTGTCGATGGCTATTGCGCTACTTCACTAAAAAAGGCCATCTTTTTCGCTGCTGGCGAATGGCTATCGCAAACCGGTCAAATTTGAAGTGCCAGCTAGATGGAGATTGTTCTGCTCGGCGTACTTTCTTGATGCACCAATTTAACAGGATAATTTACCCAAACGGTGCTGCCACCCGCCCTGCCTGCTGAATTGGTATGAAGATTTCATGCTTGTGATTGGAGATAGTTAGGTCGTGAGTTGGCATTTGGTTTGTGATAGAGCCCACTCCCCTCCTTCTGCCAGTCTAAGCATTGGGAAGACCGTCAATACCACAAAGAAGGCACACCGACCCTTGGCTTTTGGAATGTTAGTGCATCAAGGGCGGCTTTGCGAATGCACTACTTAGTTTTACCCCGGCTTACCGTTTGTCTGGAGGCATTCTCAAATCGCCCTATTTGTTAGAGATGTGATATGTTAAAACCTATAGTAAACAAAGAAGTGCGAGGTCGGTTGTTGGAAAAAGACGCCTTAAGCATCAACCAGGGCGTCGATCGTTCTCCATTGGGGTTGTTTGCATCGGCTCAAGATGCCTTTGCTTACCCTCGTTTTTAAGAGGCAAAGCGCGGCGGAGTGTCGATGCCTGAATTGATTCGCTTGGTGTGAACCTTTTCTACCACGTAGACAGCACTTGCACTAACCAAGAGAAAAAATCAGCAATGAAAAGACTTTTTAGACGCAAGCGGATGGGAATAACGATTCCCATCGTTGTCCCAGCACATCAGCGGAGGATTACGCCCATCCCCACTTGCACTCCGATAGCACTGTTCTATTCACTCTCACACTGCTCCCCATGCCGGCGCCGTAAAAACCGGCCTTTCAACAGGGTATGGGGGGTCACAGTAGGACGGCTCATCCATGGACTGCAGGTGGGAAAAAAAAGAACCTGAGAGACAAAACGTATGAAAAGACCAGATACTTTGGTGCAAAGCAAATGGTGAGTGCGCCACAGTACCACGCATCGCATCCAGTGAGCCACGGACTCTATGCAGGCATAACAGAAGCAGGGGAGAATTGGATGCGAGCAGCTGGGTAATTGTGGTTTTAATACCTCGATGACTAAAACTTCACACAAGAAGACAGTGAATCGTCAAGGCTAGAAGTTCCACTGATTTTATTTCAGCGTAAATGAAAGCTGGAGCCGAACTCGCTGAAATTTTCGGGTTTGGCTGGATTATTTTAAAAGGCGGTATAATTCCCTAGAAATTAATGGCCCTTGGTTTAGTACCTGCAAAAAATGTCGACAAGGTATTGGGCAGCAAATATTGTGATGGTACAGTGATGGGTCAACGCAATCGGCTAAACTAAGAGTGGGCTGACAGGCTACCATCGGCCAATATTTTTAGAACATTTTTTTGGATGCTGTGTAGCGAAATAGTGGCCACTGACAGTCCGTGCTAGAATCCCTGTTTCCAGCATGGAAAAATCGATTGGCTAGCCAAGTCAAAAAAAGGGTATGATGCAAACCCACACTGCCTAAATTTGGCTGATGAGCGAAAAGACGGGTTATGGGCAAGTTTCACATGTGGAAAACCAGACATATTTCAAAGACTGGAGCTCAAACGGCCCTAAAATGTCTATTCAAGAGGCTTTTGTTGCAATGGTTAGTGACTTTAGGCGACCAAGCTTGCATTTTTCGTTGTGAGCTCTAGGATCGCACGACGATATTTGACGCTGCTTAAACTTTTCACCATTGGAAGCACAAAGGACAGGATGGCATATTATGTTCGCAGGCGAGTTCGCTGTGCTGATGATCATTTTGTTATCATACTAGTGTTCCGGCGACAATATGAAACACGGCTAAGCGATCATGAGGCTATCAAGAACCCTATGACAGTACAGTGCTTGTAGGGTGCCAGTGTGAAGATACACAACCCGACTACCTTCATCAAAAGCCGGTCACTACTGCAAAGCCCATATACTGCCATGACTACCTTTGGGCAAAAACCAGGAATGCCATCAAATCCTTTGACGCCGATGTCCAAAAAAATAAAACCGTTTGGGTATCGGCCATGGCCGCCCATGACCTGCATACCGTTACTCTAACTAGGGTAATGTCGTCCCAAATTTGTGACAAGCCCACGCTATGGGCAGCATTCGTGCGACGAGCTAGGTATGAAAATGCAGCGGTTCCAGCCGTGCGTCGATTATCATGGCAGGGAGAGGCACACGCACAAAGGTCAGGAGGGGTTACAACACTACTCTTCCCCCTTGTCGGTAGATCTTGACTGCCATAATGCGATAATGTGTCTGCTAGGGCTGTTGGTGAATTATCCAACCCCTGCCCGCTCCAGCCCCTGGGGCCTTTTGACAAGAAGTCTTTGGTGAGCAACGGGCACGTTACTTTTATCATCCTGGACGCGCGACCAGACGGCGCAGAGGATATGCCATGCCTTTTATACATATGTCAACTTTAAAGCTGCCTATGCCTTGGATAATGCGTAAAAAACAATACATAGCGCATAAATCGTTTATTTACAAGTCTACACGGTGTGGCAGTGCTGGCCACCTTCTGAATCAATTCGCCCGTGCTAAATCTATTCAAACAAGAGCACATGTCATCATCCCTTCTACGTACAGTAGTACCAACTCTGGGTAACTTGGCTAGCTATAATAACATTTCTTAAATAAAGTCATGACCAAAAGGGCCATGCTGCAATTGCTATGCCCAGCGAAATGCTCAAATGCGCGCTCCACCGCTCCACTACCGGCGGTCCGCTACTCTCTGCGTCTGTTTCGTCAGCATCTGATGTTGCGGTTTCCTCGATTGAGGACGTTGCCGATGGGTGTATAAAAGAGGCCGAATACAACGACGTCTGGTTATCGGCAATATTGCCCACGGCCCGCACGATGGCAACGCACATCAGAAAGGCATTGGTCTGCTCTATGTGCTCTGTGGACTCTAGCATGGGTAGCGCAAACTGGGACTGGGAAACGCAATGCTGGTAGTCGGACCAGGGTATTTGCAAACAGTTTTGAACGCGCTCATCTTCAGGTTGAGAAAAGGTGGCCTTGTTGACGAAGCATTGCAGGTTGGCGGGCACAAATAACTTCTCGGCTTCAGTGGCGTTCTTGGCCTGCGCTGGCACCATGACGCCCAGGAGTATGGTGGCCAAAGTGGGCCAAAGGGCGGTCTTCATCGTCACACGGGAGGATATTCACACGGAGTGTTCAAACTATGAAGAGTGGCACTAACATAAATCTAGTGGGCGCATCGATGCCCTACTCTATAGCTGAGTGTAGGGTTATAGCCCAAATACCGGGCACTACTGTGTTAACGACTATAACGCTCTATTTTGACACAACACGCCGTGCACAAATAGCAAGAGAAAGATATGCATACATTGTAGGCAGCAAATGGGTCAGAGACCCGTGCTTTTATATGTGGCCACGGTGAGAGCTGGGTGACTTCTCTTCAACGTCAGTGCCCTGGCGCAAGCAGGCGCCGACGTATGACTTAGCGTGAGCGTATGGTATGGTCTATAGTATCAAGCCTGCAGTAACGACACAATCTCGCACCGAGGCGTTCGATACGGCCAGCAAAGCGACAAATATATTGGTGCTCGCCAGCTCTTTGTGTATGATTGATTGCCCATACATCGTTTTACGAATTGTCCCGATCCATCCAGGGTCCTTGTGCTTTCAGTGCGGCACCACCCATTATAATTGGCGCATCAAAAAGGATTGCCTGATAAGTTGGCAAACGACGTGCTCACGATGTGCTTTTCGTCATGTCCCGCTGTTAGCAATAGGTCAAAGAGGCTAAGTGGTCTTTTCGTGGCATTTTTAGGACGAGAGCCGCCTATAGGCTACAGCTGCCTGAACCCGAGCATTCATCATTCAGACTACTGTTTTTACGCCTTTTTTCTTTTATTCGAGTATCCACCGCCAACAAAGCAGTGCAAAGTGCGACCAAGAGCGCAAGTTAGTAGAAAACGTACGGGAGTGGCTACAGAGCTCCCTGGTAGCTATGGCCGTACGCGTAGAAGTTGGTTATGTTAGAGCAGTGCCGTGCAAAAAAATACGAGTCGACAGCGTGAATGCCGCACAAAGTCCTCATTTTACGACAATGAAAGGCTGGTAGTGTGTGCTTGGCTTGCAAAGATTTGCTGGTCTCTTTTCGTTATTCATGTTATCCCCCAACTCTCATCATGAACAAAGCCTGAACCCACAGCGGCGTCGCAAAGAGTGGCATATGATTGCCCACAGGATTCATTGGGTATACACTGGATGCATTCTGCTTTGTTGACCAGCGCGAACGATGCCAAGTTATAGCACCTTGGTGCGCTGGTTACCAGCCATCCACATCCGCGCCAAACTGTACAGATTATGAGGCCAAGAGCTGCGCGCACAGTCAGTAGCTATTTATTTGGTGCAATTGGTTACTGGTTCCATTGTTCAAAAACATACTCAACTTGTTGATGCCTTACCACAACCCCAGGCTACGAATGGTACACACCCCGTTGGAAAAAAACGATGCGAGCAAAGGGATTAGCTCCCCATGTACCCCAGTGGTACCAGCGACATGAAAATGACAAGGCTGGTGGCCACCAGATAGTGACAAGCTGGCAACGCGGCGGTTGCTCCAGAGCCACTCGCTTCGTCGGTTGCTTCTGCGCTATCTGTAGCACTGGCGCTGCCCTTTATATCAGAGGCGCTAGACACCGCCAAGGTTTCAACCCCTTTTGACCCATTTTCGATGACAATGGGCGCAGAGTTTGGCTCATCTGTGGTGGTAGTAGTGACAACAGTTTCTGAGCCGCTTGGCTTTTCAAATATGTACGAACCTGTCGGAGCAGGACCAATGGGCGGTGGTGTCCCAGCGCCTTGTTCGTTGCACATGCTTTCGCAGTTTTGACGACTGACTAAACCACGCTTGGTCAGAACAGGTTCCTTGCACATCATAGCGCAATAGTCGGCGCGACGAGTCAGTTCGCTGACTAGCAGGTTATCGTGCACCGCCCGTACGTTAGCGACAGGCACCAGGCCCACGCCGAGAACTAACGCGCCGAGACTGCCAAGCTTCATTCTGGACTAAACACTCGCGGTGCACTTTGGATATTAACGGGAGAGAAAGGAGTATAGCAAATAATTATTAAAGGTAAAGGAAAGCTCGTCTGATGCTGAACATGTCAAGCAGCCAGCGATACTTGCTTTTAAAAAGAGGAAAAGTAAACGCATTCCCGTCAGCAAACAGTAATCCAACCAAGGCAGGTGTAACAGCCAGAGCTGGTGTTGACAGTTCAGAAAACAACAAGCGAGCCCATCGGCAAAGTCAAGCGAGTGCCTTGAGTAATGAGGGCATTGTGAGCGCCCAGTGTGGGGATAGGAGAAATATCCTGCAGTCTAACATAGCGATGGGCTACACGTCATTGATGGAAGTAGGGCAATCATGCGGGTGCCACTGTTCATCCATGCTGGCTATTGGGCTGTAAACGGATGTCAGTCCACTCATTGGTGTTGATCTAATGGCAGCATTGGAGCGCCGAGAGGGAAGGAACAAATAAGAATAGCATGCAAGTGCTAATATGCGGTGCCAATGCGGCATGCTGCCATAGCCAATGTCATTTCTTTGGCGGCACTAGTCACTATAAATAGCTGATCATGACACGCCATACTATATTACCAGAGATTTTTGGTACCCCTCATTTTATTGCAGTCCAATACTTGATATACTTTAGATAAATAGGATCACAAAACCAACAAAAAAACAAGATATACAGAGGCGGCAGAGTGAGGAATGGTCCAGTTAAGCAAGCCCGGCGTGGGCTGGTACCATTCTTCTAGCCCTCCCTCGTGGCCTTTATGGTGCAGTTGGTAACGTTGGTGCTGTGCTCATTGTCGTTGCGTGTACAGCGGCCAAAGGAGCATCGAGCTCACACAAGGCGCTCAGACTTAGGAACTCAGCCTCTTTTGAAGGTCTGAAACTGACGAGACTACGTTGTTAAAAAAATTATCCGCAGATTCCCGGGCTTTACCCCAAAAGCTCTGTGGTGGTGTATACAAGGGCTCTGAAGCAATAAAGGCATTTCTGGGATTGACGTGGTCACTGCTAAAAGCATTGGGGTGGGGTTTAGCGGATGCCAACGCCAGCAGCGTGGCCAAAGCAGCCGTCGCGAATACCACCTTCATAGTAATAGTACGGAGCAGCGAATGAAACCTTTTGGCTCCAGCAGAAAATCAAATAAATAAAACGCGTGCGCACAGGTTCGCCACTAATGGTGCATGGAAAGATAACAATGCCTTGTTTGAGGGGGGCAACAGGCTGCCGTTTATATATAAGATGGTGCCCCAGCTCAACACAGGCACCATTTTAAGGGACCCTGATTATCCAGCTGTCTTGTTTTTTTGCTCTGGCCGGTGAAGGGTAGTGGATAATGGAGTCCAAGCGTTTCGCTGCCAACCACTCGCTGATGAGTCGGCGGACTTTCACTGGCTCGCCCTGTTTCTGGCACAGGATGAAAGATATGCTCGGGGAGCACAGCATTAGAAAGAACAGAGGCCTATTTTAGAGAAGAGCCAAGGTGCCGACCCCAACGGTGGCCTGGGGTCGAGCGGCCACCGCGCTGGAGCGTTGGGTGAACCAACAGAACAGGGACCCAGGATTGATCACAGAATTATGGTCGACCAAAAGAGAGCAGTGCCTGTTCCTGCCTTCCGTCCACTTGTTTCCAAAAATAACCATCACTATGGTATCGGTGTGATAGAAAAAAATGAAAACCGAAGACAGGCAAGGCTTTGTGACTGGCACTGGTCTGGGTCAAAAAAAAACACAATGCAGTCCAACGCCATCCAGGCGGCTTTGGCCTGGTAGTGCCTACCTCTGGCGCCTTGGATGACCGAGGACAAGAGGCAAGTACGTACCAGGAAATTCTGTATTCCTGCTCCTGTACACAGGTGCCAGTAAACCAAAGCCAGATGACCCTAACTACTGGCCTTGCCAAAAAGCGACTGCACAAAGGCCTGGGCTATACCAAGCAACTACGCCAAGGCGGAAGTTAAAAAAATCACCATGGTAACTATTGTTCGGGTGCGCCCCACTACGTTACCTACATCCACCATGCGGCAATGGCTATATATCTGTGCCTAGCGGTAAAGGTCGACAGATAGGGTCTTGAAAAGATAGTACTTTGTTTCTACAATTGACTCTTAATATGTATTAACTTCCCAGCCGGCAGGGAAATGTTGGCCAATGACCATAGCATGAGCGCAGAGGATGATTGGTAGCTTGCGTTAGAGAGGTCCAAGCCTTCTCTAAGCACCGTGCTTTCCAATTGCTGACCATCCTATTCCTTTGCATTAGGCAATAATACCCACCTTTATTCATAAATCTGAGCTACCAAATAATGTATATCTTGACCAGTTGTGCTCTCTGTCTTGGATGCAATAGATATTATGATGCATATCTCATCAAAAATCCAATATATAGCACAAAAGCGGCCACCCCTGCCATACATTGCCCATTTGAGACCTGGATAACGCATCGTCGAACTTTGAGCCCTTTCCCATCTCTGCAACGGTCTGCCTTATTACTGGCATTTTTAACACACCGCTGTTCCGTAAAAACGACTATACTATCCACCTTCAATTGTCTGTAAGGGGATTAAGAGCTAGTGGCCACCAGACTCGCTGGACCTAGTCTGATTGTATCAGTGGGGTATTTTTATCCATTTTCAGACAACAAATACATCACCCTAATAGTGCATGTCGGTGCTTACTGAATATGAGCAACCAGTAGTACCTTTTAACGGTCCCATGGCGCCTGATTCTCGCCAAAACCATGGCACTTGTCCTGGGAGATAGTCACGAATCTCTTGAGAACTAGGTCACCTTCCTCCCTGCTTCTCACCACCTGCATTGATCCATTACTGGCGTCTACTTGGTGTTTCTGCTTCATGATTTTTTGACACATTGGTCAATAAGTCGAGCGAAGGACTAAACTGGTGGGGCAGCAATGCTGAATCGTAGCCCTTATTATTGGTTAATCATTCAGCCAAGGTAAAGGCCAGTAGCCTCGGGCTAGATAAGGAAGTGTTCAGTTACTTGTACACCGACAGGAATGTGCATAGCTTACTGCCCTATGATCAAATCGACTCAACTCGCCCTTCCGGGAGCTCTGGCTACGCTTGTGTGAAACCAAATGCCCGCTATGACACAGGGCCGATGGTTTCTCGTAGAATGTAGCCTCGAGCGAGGCCATGGCAGTGGTTCCAGGATACTTGAAAACGGTCTACGAACCGTATACTTCGCCGCAAAGCTGGCACGCTACAATAATTGAGAAAGGAATTGCCAGCTTTTTGATGGAACCTTTCCCAAGGCTGGGTCGCTGGATCTGGTGGGATTTTACCGTACTATTTGCCAAAATCTTCCTAGCCGAGTACGATTCTGCCGGCTATCATGAAAACAAAGAACAACACAGCAGCACTTGGTAAAACATACATACGAACCAAAGCCAGAAATTAAATGCGACAACTTTAAAGTGGTAAGCAGTGGCCCAGGAGACATACGCAAGCGCGAAATGAGACAGAGCAGGGTCTAGGACCATTGCCTCACACTGCATTTGGCTGGGTATCTGGTAAGGCCAAGTCGACGAATGTACATGTGCAGACCAGCTGCAATATGCACCAGTCG
>JANBQA010000361.1:0-16490 GCA_027576955.1 Dimargaris xerosporica
ATGGAGCCTGAGCCTGTTGTCGTCACTGCTATGCGTGGGTCGGCGTTGCCTTCAGCTCTTACTGCATTGGTTTTTTTCTGCTGATTCAAGATGTGGTGTGCGCTGAATGATTACTGGCAAAGCACGTCAAAACGATCAATGAAAACTAATAAACGATCCTTGATTAAAAGGCCTCACTATTTAATCTTGGGCTAGGAAATTGGTGACTGTGCCATTTACTAGGTCCTTGAAACCTCAAGTTAATAGCACAAATGGATGAGTAAATATGCCATGGAGGGAGAGTGCTTTAGCCTTTGGTGCAGGCACAGGTGTGAGCGCGCGTGCAGTAAAAAACATAACGAGGAGTACAGGCGTATAGCAAAGGGTGCTGAAAACCAGAGCGATTCACATCAAGGGGCTAGCGAGTGAACCAAAAAAATTGACTGGTCTGATCTGGGACCAGGACTCGCACAGAACAACAAAAGGCGCACACGGCAACCAATGCAGCATGGCCTAGCCATGTCGGACGCACAGAAGCAGGAGTATGAAAAAGACTAGTCTTCGCACGAGCGCCGCACCGCCCGCTGGACTTTCTTTTTGAAGGCTGGGTAGTTCTCTCGCCATTCTTTGGCCGCCTCAAGGTTTGCCGGGGACTCGTCATTGGGACTCGAGAGCATTGAGATGACGCTGATCAAGATAGTTTCAACGGTGTGAATAGGCAGCCAACGCTCGCTAGCGTCTTCGTAACCATACTTGTCTTCACCGGGCGGGTGCAGAATGGAGATGCACACTTCGCCGTCTGGGTAGACATTAGGGTGCCACATATCGGAGACAAACCGCATCTTGGGCGGCATTACTGGATACTCGGGAGGAAACGACAGCCGCGCTCGAAAATAACCCCCTTCGTACAGGGTGTCGGGTGGGCCCATAACCATGACGTCCCACTCGTAGATGTTTGACTCGTCCGTCAAGCCAGCGGAGAAACCTGCCACGCCATCCTTGTTGAGTTCTGGGAAATGGGGACCAGCCCAGAAAAAGTTGACCAGCCGTGTTGCATACTTGGCACATCAGGAACATTAGTACCAATCTGTGTACCATGGGCCATCTGTGCGGCCAAAAGATGCCAAAAGGCCACGCGCAAGAAAATGGCTCGAGGAAAGTGTGAGCATGCGATGAAGCTGAGGGCGAGTCACAATGTACGCTTATCCACCTAACCAGCAATCATGCGGTGGCACGCCCGACAGCCCTGGGCGTGGCCATTAGGTACCGAACCTCGGCAGCGCTCGGTCGCTCGTTGATTTGGCTAATGCTAGAGGCGTTCATACTTACCTGCCAGCTGTCGGCGAAGTAGCAGGGCCGAGGATTGATTAGCCATGGCTTAAACAGTGCAGCAAAAATCCTCCCGGTTTTTAGTGTAACAGGAACACTTAAGGAGTTAACGGTAGAAAATGGTCAAGAGAATTGAAAAAAAATAGCGCCGAGCAAGTAGCTGTAGAGAGATGGGAGGGAACAAACCACCACCGAGTCGTCAAGGAATGGGCTGACAACGGGACAGCGTGGCCCACGACGCTGCCCAGTGGTTCCAGTCAACAGCTGCATACAGGCCACGCAGAGTCGACCCGTGCGGCTCACGTCGCCAGGGCAGGGCGCAGCGAAGCCAGGTATGGGGCGAATTTTGGGGAACGGGAGAAAAGAATTACATGCGACCACGCTGGCGTCGCGATTGCGCCCCTTTCACCACTCCGACATGGCCCACGCATGCGTACGCATACGCCAGACACAAGGGTAAAGGGCTTTTCTGTTCTGCCGCTGGCGTACCACAGCAGCCGCAGCCTCCTACCCTCGCTCCACCCGCTCTGCTTCGCTTTTCCGGTTTGCGAAGCATTGTCACTTTGTTGGGTGTAATCGACAGTGCAGGGTCTTCACAATCAACAATGACGCGCGCCCTGGCAGCGAGGGTAGCCCGTTTGTACCACCCATTTATTTGAAAAATCACGGTCACTATTTTTTGCAAATACCTCCATTTATGGTAGAATAAATTAGGCCAAGCAAAGTGCAAAAAAAAACGAGCGACTGATGCGCAGTTGCACTGCACACATTCACCTTTGCCGTGATATGACCACAAGGAGGGCCATCATGGCTGGCTTGGACTGAGTGGGCCCCAAGATTGGCACCGACGCCTGGCCGACCAGAGTGGTAGCGCGGCCGATCAGCTTAGGAAAAAAGTAAAACAGCCTAAACCTGTATCGTATCTGCCTAGGTACTATCCTATAGTTGGTTTACGGGGCAGGTAAAGAATTGGACCTTTCAGAGCTATGGTCCCGTCGCGTCAATAGCTTCGGCCCGGGTGCTGGTCGCTGCCATTTCGCGGCAATGTGATGACGTATCCCTATTGCTCTCACTATACGCTGTTGGCCAGGTAAGCACAATGGTAGCATCTTTTGGCGGTTTTAACCGCGGAATAGCCGATGGCTGATAGCTGCCCGTACAGTTCAAAGTTTTGTGTTGTGCTATCCTGTATTGAAATGTGTGGCACCATCGAGGTCCTTAGCCACGACAACTGGCACAGTCTGAGCTCACCACAATCCATGAATGAATGCCGAACACGACCAGCTCTGTGATATCGTTAACAAGGTTCAGTAATGCCCGGTTCCTAGTGATTAGTGAACCAGCCATGCGCCTTCGCGCCGCTATTCGGCGAGAACTACGAAGGCTGTACATCAGAAAGCGACTGATGGCGCCATAATTTGCGGTCGCAACCTAACGAATGTTTTTACAATCGTGCTGACCATATCGTTCTGAAGACCTGTCGTAGGCGTCTTCTCGAGCTCGTTGGACATTGCCAGACTGCTGGTGTTGCTGGTTTAATGGGATGAAAAAAGCTGGCATGGGAGTCGGCCTGACTATTTCCCCCTCCCTCCTTGCATCTGTCACACAATTTGGTTTAGGCAAAGCTCACGCGCCACCGCCGCTCGCCGGCTAGAAGTGGGGCTTATAACTATGGTATTGCGAAGGCACAGCTTACCTCCCGTGTTATGGCCACTCATCATTCATCCGACCTTTTTCGTCTAGCTAGAGCAAGCCAGTGGTCTTGTTGCGAACCACGCAGGCCACCTGTGTTCATGCAGACTTCACAGCAAAGCTTCTCGATCACCGCCCACCAGGCCAGAGCCACCTTCGCCTTCTGCGCTGGCCTAGAACATCCCCTCCCGCCATTTCTACTGGCACACCGTAGGCAGCTATAAAAGTAGACGAGTTTACGTTCCGGTACTACCACAGCCCTCATTCTTTTATCATGCCGCATATTCCTTTACGCTAGTGCCATGCCTTGGGGGATAGCTCTGGTACCACCCTAGACACACTATCGATAGCCAACGTACCAACGATGCCGAAATGAAAAAAAATGCTGACTTTATGACCTTTTAATGCCCTTGATGACACTTTAATCTGCCATCTGACTCGTGCACGTTTAGCATGATTTTTCCAACACGCCCAGCCGACTGCATTTCAACCGCCTAACCCTGTTATTCCTTGCATACTTACTAGACCCCGGTCACTATTTACCACAAAAACATGCTGCCTACCGTTTTGGTTCTTATGGTCATCACCCTTGGGCTATCCGTGGGCGCGGTGCCAATGGGTACGAACCAGCCACCAAGGGCGGCCCTCAAAGCTCCCAGCGTGCTAAGCGTTGCATCCCCTGAAGCGCTCTCTTCGACATCGGTTCTAAAGCGTGGTTTCGGCTGGAGATCCAACTGGTAGTCCTGCGCAAGCGACGCCACGGCTGCTAGCAGTCCAACATGTTGTCTAGTGCCAATAAATTTCTGCCTGGCGACAATGACACCCTTTGTGCAATCGGAGATCCGAATGCCGACAGCCCACGTGATGAACTGGCACCAATGCACGAGAACAAAAAATCAGCACACAGTGGTAACCATCGCATACCAAACTTTTTTTTTGACCGTCAAAGCGCTCATGGGTGCCGAGCAATAGTGGATTGGGTTGCACAGTGAATTGTACTGTCGAAACTTGTTCTTAGCTCAGCATGCGCTGTTGACATAAAGTACCGCTGTGCAGCGAGCACCCACCCACAGTAATCTGAGCGCCCATTCCTGTGTCCAGCCTGCCTGCCCTCTTTCTATCGCTGCACATTTTGTTTACACCCACTGGCGGCTCATTATGATTGCCGAAACGGATTGCCATTTACATGCCCCGACCCAACCGACCCGCGACCGCTTTTCCACCGACGCTAGGCCCATGGAACCAATTCCGCTAGAACACCAGGTCGCCGGCCACGATGGGGTAATGACCGTGGACGGTGGCGAACTGATCGTCAAGCCGTGCAGCGAAACCGAAAAGGACTTTTACGAACAAACCGTGACTCACCCCGAGTTCCAGCTCTTTATGCCCCACTACTTTGGGATGCTCAATCTGTCCGAGGATCAGTCACTCGCGCAGGAAATGCTCATTGACAGCAGCGAGAACGACCAGACTACACTAACCCATGGTACAGCCAATGAAACCCCTATACCCCGTGGCCCTCGCCCACCTGTTCCTGGGGCCGACCTAACAGCTACCCACGAGCTATCGGTGCAGCGCGCTGTGTGCATTGAGAATTTACTCTACGGGTTCTCCAAACCATGTATTATGGACGTTAAGATGGGCACGCGGTTGTACGATGACAATGCCACCGAAGCTAAAAAGAACCATATGATAGCCAAGGCCAACAGTTCGACATCTGGGTCGCTAGGCATATGCATCGCTGGCATCAAGGTAAGTTGTGTGGGCAATTTTTGCTTTCCGATGATTGCTGATCATATGGTATTTCAATCGAACGAAATAGCTATTCGGCCTAGGGAGGCGAATGCAAGTATGGGGCTATAGCGCTGTTTCGGCTGCCAATGCCACACCCTCGCTTGTCACACGGACTCACATTTAAAAGGTGTAAACTATGGAGGTGGATGATATGATAACCTATATTATGTTGCATGCCAGGTGTTTGACGAGATTCAAAAGGAATACATTCAGTACGATCGGTCGTTTGGCTACCAGCTAACGGCGGATACCATTGACGAAGGATTTTGCGCGTTCCTACCCCGGCACATGAACAGCGGGTACCGAGAGTTTTTGCTTAAAGAATTTACACTGGTGCTCAAGGAGATGTGCCAAATGGTCAAGTCGCAAAATGTCCGGCTTTATGGTACATCGTTGCTCTTTGTGTACGAAGGCGACGCGGAACGGCGGGAACGCATTCTGGCAGAAGACGAGGAAGGCGAAAGCGATGAGGAGTACAGTGAGAGTGAGGCCCAGCCCAGCGTCAAGCCTCAAGACCTACCCCAACCAAGCGCATGCCCTGATTCTAGTCAGTTAGCTGATATCCCAGTCGCATCAGATCCTGAGACAGAGATCAGTATCGAGGATGACGGTAGCGATGATGATGATGATGATGAAAACGACAAAATGCTGTATGACTTGCGCATCATCGATTTCTCACACGCATCATGGTCCCCAGGGCTTGGTCGCGACGAAGGATTTCTGGTCGGGCTCAAAAACGTTCAAGCGATTTTGCAGCGTATTCTGTAACCTACCCAACAAAATATCGGCCACAAGCTGTGAAGACCTAGCCAATGACACTGTGCAGCCACGATTTTTACCATGACTTTGGGCATGCATTTGGGTCAAGGTCTTCAATCGGTTTTTGGTCTAAACAGGGCAATCTCTTAACTTATTTTGCATTTCCAACCTTTGTTCACTATTAATCTAACCAACATCTGCTCCATTCACCTTCCACTGTACACGATAAAGCAATAAATTACGGCCCAGTAAAAATTACCATCAGCCCCTTTTTCCAGAGCTCGAGCGATCTCGCTTATGAGTGAGAAGTCGGGTGAGATATGCCAAAGCACTAGGTTAGGTCCAATACTTTGGGACACTGCACCCTTGATGTTACTTTCCATTTGGTGACACTCTGCCCCAGTAGACTCTCCCCCGTCCCACTCACTACGCCTGGTAGATACTTGAATTAGCAATTTTGACAACGCTAGCACAGCCATTTAGCAATAAGCAGCGGAGCGTCTGTGGCTCTAGCGCTCCTCAGTTGGTATAAGCATGGTATTTACTCTGGACATGCTTAGAATAGCTCAGCCTTGCCTGCTGGCCTTTAACCATGGTATTCCAGGGAATGATATCCTCACCGGGAGCCTAGGGCCTGAGTAAACACCAGGCCGTTGTTCCTACGGTCTGGACTCAGAAATGGAATGGGTCCCAAGGGCAGCGCTTTAAGTTTTCCAAAGTCTTGCGCCTTGGTTAGCCGTGTGCATGCGCTACAACGTAGGCACCAGGATCAACTTTTGACCTTTATTGCACTACTTGGCAGTCTGTTTAGAGTCTTATGGCCCAGACCACGCTTTATTTATTAAAAGACCGCACAATGCGCTCAGTGGTCAGGGTTACCATTGGTAACCCGATTGAGTGATATACGAGCAAAGGCTAGGAAGTTGTAGTGGATAGGAGGGGTGAGCTATGCCCCCATTGTGTCACTACGAAAAACGACCGGGGTATGCCCGTTGGATAACATTTAGTAGATCCCAGTCATAGTGTGCTTGCTCGTCTGTTGATTTTGCAAACCCTGCCTGATAGTGTTTCCAGCATGCCGTTTTTTCGACTGGTTGGGATGTCACACTTACAGGTAGGCTGCCATGACGCAGCTACTGGCTGGGCATTAGCCATTTAAAAAGTTCTTTCACCACCAGTCCCCTGGCCTATAAATGCCAAATGGCATCCCTTTTAGCCGCTGAGCTATTGCTTAATTTCACCACATGGCACTTTAATGCCTCTTTGAACTGGACTGGCTCCTTCATTCGCTGCCTTTCAATAAAACTCTTTTTTGCATTGGTCTCCCACAGTCTTGAGTCCATTGACACTCCTCACGCACGATGCATTTCTCCTCCCTAGGCCTGATTGATGTGGCACTTGTTGTGCGTTTGAGCCTGGCGCTGGGCGCTGACTTTCAATGGATGTTTCCAAACAATGCACCCAAGGACTAGCAAATCCTTGCCAAACCAAAAGCCACTGACCGCCTCGGTGGCATGTTGATGGGCAGCCATAGCCGCTGGGCCAGGCTTAAATACCACGTCAAGAGTGTAGTAAAGCCTGCCCCTATGGGCATCACCAAAGATGCGCAACGTATTAACGAAAATCAACGCGGTGGGGCCCTCGGTATCCATGGCGACAATCTGTGGAAACGCTAAACCTTTATCGCCTTGGCAAAGCCCCAAAAACTCATGATTAGAGGCACTCTTTGGGCAGCAGTCACACAGCTGCAAAAAAGGAAGCGATAAAACATGGCCTGACAACCATGCTGCTGTATGTGTGGAGCGCATTTAGATATGGCGCAGTGTTCCTGGCGCTTGTCTATGGCAGGCTAATACTTATATACTTTGTAATAACTCAGGGCCAAATAGTTGTAGGCATCTATAGCAGCTGCTCCTTGCGAGACATCCGGTGGATGGCACGAGGGTGGCTGCCACCCATTGGTGCGGAATAGCAGATGAAGGATAGGCGGGAAGCGCTTCGTGGTAAGGCAGTCACGATTCCTTGGCGAGTGAAGGCGGAGGGTGTGTTCGGAGAAGGCGGTGCGTGTCACGCTATGGTCACAATCACCCGATTCCTTCCGCATAAAACCATGTAGATAAAGAGGAAGCGGAAGAAAAAAAGGAGCCCAGGGCTTTACCTTCAAAGAAGCGACCCTGTGCTCACACGGTGGGCCTCTATTTCTCTGCGCCTTGTCACTTGCTTTGCGATGTTGGCGTTTGTTTTTGCTTTTCTCTACTTTTCGTCCATACTGCGAACTTTTAGCGTTTTGGCCTACTTGCTCGATTGCGTGTGCTGTGTCGAGGCCTATTGGTTACTCCGCATTACTGAAGCTGAAACAGTGCGTTGTGCAACGCCGCTTGCTCGCCCTGCTCGTTAAAAGCGCTGTGCATTCATCGCTTGAACGCCATATTGTCAGTGCCACCCACCACGCACTCTTTGCAGCCGCCACGCCGCTGCCCAGCGATCACCGGTTTATCTCACGCGTGACGATAGCGATTATCTCGGCTCTATCCCAATACAGAGCACTGGGTCTGTCTGGCCCAAGAGCTCCACCATTGGCTTCTCTCTCTCTGGTGCCCCACTCGTGTTTCTCTTCTTTGCTTGGGCACTTTTACACGCTTTTTTGCGACTCGTACTTGGCCCATCTCCCTACGCAGCTAGCAGCGTCGCTTGGTGGTTTGTGCAACGAGGCCGTCTAGTGTACATGTCGCGATGCGCCACGTCAGCCGACACACGGCCCAGCTGACCCGGCGAGCGTTGGGGCACTGGGGTTTTCTACCCCGTCGCGCTGTCGGCCACCGAGGCCACCGTGCCGAGCGCTACCACACGTTTTTTCAGCCTGGCCCATCACCGCCACCACTGCCGCACTCGTCCTCGTCGTCGTTGCCGTCGGGCCGGGCGCTGTGGGTTAACGCACCGGCCCGTCTAATCAAGGCCCCGTCCAGTCATCCGTCCGATGGCTCCCAGGGCCCGGCTAGTAATGGCCAGTGCTACCACACGGCACTCTGTGCCCGGTTCCCGCTGGAGCTCATCCAGATGCCTGAGCACCTGCAAAAAGCGGCTGCGGGCCACAACCACCTCAGTTCCCTGGCCACATCGACCGCAGCGAGTGGCCGTCCCTCGTTTCAGCTGACCCATGCCGCGTGCGGGATTCCCAAAAATGCCCAAAAAGTTCCGCTGGCCCCGCTGGACGACCTCTTGAGCTTCAGTTGCGGTGAAGACGCGTACTTTTGTCGCCATGACTCGCTTGGCGTGGCCGATGGGGTGGGTGGCTGGGAAGGCGTGAAAAATGCCAACCCGGCAATGTTCTCGCGCAAGCTTATGCATTATGCCTTTGCAGAGGTGGACAAGTACGAATGCATCGAGGACTACGAGTTTGCGCACTATTACGACATCAATCCCGTCGACATTCTGCGCAAGAGCTATACCCAGACCCTCGAAGATGCCTACATGGAAGGCATCCGTGGGTCCAGCACCGCTTGCTTGGCCATTCTTCGCGACGATGAGCTTCGTGTGGCCAACCTGGGCGACTGCGGTTTGTTGGTCATCCGCCAAGGCGCGGTGGCATTTCGAACCGAAGAGCAGCAGCATTCGTTTAATTTTCCCTTTCAAATTGGCACAGGTTGCGCCGACCGTCCAGAGGATGCCCAGGTGTTTACGGTCAAGGTGCGCCGCGGCGATATTATCGTACTGGCCAGCGATGGCATCTTTGACAACTTGTTTGAGGAGGATATCCTGGACGAAGTACACCGCCATCTCCCTGCTGCAATGCTCGCACCACCCATGCCCAAAGATGCATCGAGCGCCCCAGATTCGACCACTCCCACTCCGTTTTCATCGCTACGAGACTCGCTGTCGCGATCATGGGAAAGCCTTCGAGGCAGTGCGACGTCGTCGGTGTCTTCGTTGGACGCGGTAGCTGAGCCCTTGGCGACCAGCCCTCTGCCGGTACCCGAGACTCTGGAAAGCAGCGGGAGCCTGAAACGTCGCTTGGACCCGCTGCTCCATATCAACCCTGCGAGGATCAGCGATGCCCTGGCGCGACGAGCAAAGTCTGTTAGCGAAGAGAGTCGGTTCACGTCGAGCCCCTTTCAAACTAAGGCCATCCAGGAAGGGTTTTACCACCAGGGTGGCAAGGCGGATGACATTACCGTGCTGGTCGCCGTGGTTACTGACCTGGAAGATTCGCCGGATAGACGGTAGCACCTGCCTCTTACCAGGCACTGGCAACTGCTTTTTTTGTTGTGAGAGTTTGGCCCCTTTAAGCAACGACCCCCACATTGCTATCCATTGTCTTTTTTCTGCATCTAAGCGCGTACGTGGTGTCATTACATCTTTATTTTTCTGGCTGGCATTTGCACTGGAGTGCAGCCACTGTATTTTTTGGGCATTTCCTCCAGTGTGTATTTCTTTAGTATTTCAAGGACAATTACATACTGTATTTGTAGATGGCTGGTATGGTAGTGTTGACGTGGACCCAACTGTACCCTCGCAAGCGAATAATTCCAACTAATGGCTGGTGCGCGAAGACCGCCTGCCGTGGTGATCCATACAAGGACATTAAACCCAATGCTGCCTAACGCCGTTATCGCACAGTCAGTGCGCACTCATGGCTTGGTTGAATTCAGCGGTATGTATCAAAACACCACGCCAACAGGTATTCCCAGATTATGCGGCAGGGTTGCTTCTGCGTTGGCCTGGCATGCCCTCGATGTCATCAAGTCGCTAAAAAGATAGTCTGTCGCAGCATTTGCCATTTCCACCACAAGCACAAGAACAATTATTGCTCGCACTTTGGGCCCAGTAACAGCCAGTCCTGCCAAGTGAGCTTGATCCGAGCAGCATACCAACAGTGCTGTTAAATGCAATAATTTGCAGGTTTAACATTAATAAAAAGTTTTGCAGCTTAGCTGACATGGCTGCCAATTACAAGGACATCTGGGTGCCTTGGGGCCTTGCGCTGTGGTGTGTACTTATGACTTCGCATTGGCTGAGTGCGCTCTTTACTCAATGTCATGTTTGCTATTCTCAACAGTCCCTTGTGCCACATCCACTCCCCCGATAGCCGCCACGCCTTTTTTTTGAGACGTGCTAGGAAACAAACCAAGGGTTTAGAGAAATCAAGGGCCAGCAACCATCGTCCGGGTTCATTTGTATAGGAAAATGGATGGTCGATGCGAGAGGGCCGGCTTTTAAAAGCGCTTTGCTCATGCTAAACCCAACAGGCAGAGCAAAAAAACCAAGCATATGTGAGCAGCTATGCTGTTTTACTGGGGTGATGTGCTGGCATCACCAGGCTTAGCGGGCACTTTATTTACGATTTAATTTAATACTATATACGCAAATTTTATTGCTCAACGGCAGTTGGGGTGATTTTGGGTCGTCATTATTGAGCTCAGTGATATGGTGTGATGGGAGCGCTTCAGCGGCATTGACTGTGGGGTTGTGATGCCTCCATCGCTCTTTTTTCGCTGCACAAATTCTACAAGTTCAGGCGTTGAAGCCAAGGTCCCGCAAGCATTGCTTGTGCTTTTCAATAAGGTCCTGACAGTTTTCCTCGCCCTTGAACAGTACGCAGTCGTCGCGAGCCTTTTTGGTTTCGGGGCAGGCACAGCAGGGCTTAAGTTTAGGCTTGGTGTCTTGCGCAGAGGCCGAGTCCCTTCCTTCAGTGGCAGCAGGTGTCGTTGCTGGAACCGCCGGTGCAGCATTAGGTATCGATTTGCTCTGAGAGGCCCCCATGGTGTTGGAAATGGGTGTGTTTGAGAAATTGGCGTTTTTGTCTGTCGAAATTACTGATAGATCAGGCCTGGGTTAATGTAGCCAAAAGATAAAGCAAAAAGGACACGGCATTGTCAGAGCAGTTGCGTGGGGGCACACGCACCAAGACATGCGAGCACTGCCAGGTTTTGGTGGGGTGAACTGCGGACAGCTTTTGCGACCACTTAACGCATGACGAATTGCTCAACCGCACTCCCTCACACACATACCAGCGCTTTCCCGCAGTTCAACATTTTTTTTCTCCCAAATGGAGGGCAAGCTCGACTCGAGGCACAGACGTGAGTATTTTTTTTTTGCTTACTATTCTTCAAGACCCGCCTCGCCCAGTGGCCCCGACGGTCGACGATGTTCCATGCCGTGTGCATCGTGCGTCTGCCCGCCACCGATTAACACTGGCAATCAACGGGTCGCGAGCTTTGGGCCTATGGTTACATTTTGCTGTTTTTTTTTTCAATTTTTCTACTCAACAACCGCATCGGCACCGATTGGCACCTCAGCCTTTATTTTCCGACCGCCATCAGCTCTGGCATTCGACGCACTACCACAATTGCCATGTCGACTTGGAGTAAGTGTTAAAGATTCGTAGCAGCTGGGACCCGCATTGTCGCTCAAACCCCAACCCCAGATGCCTTGGCCAGGCGGGTAGCGTTCAAGCAATGTCCGGGTTTTTCCTTGGGCCAAATAGTGCTACTGTAGGCCAGGTTACTCGAACTAATCGCTAACGTAAACACAACGGATCCCCATTAAACCGCGATGTTGCTAGGCACCGGCCAGGGCAGCGAACCCGCACCAATTCTCTTCCGCAAGAAGCGGTTCGAGGATGAAGAGTCTGACGACGACGATATCAAGGTAAGCGATTGGCTGGGGCTGGGCAATACCTGAGTCATATCCAATATTTAGCCCCACTACTGCGTTTTAATAATTTTATCTGGTCGAAAAGATTAGGCAATACCGCAGCGATTGGGTTTTCTTATCTGGCTGTAGTAACCTCTACAACACGCCCATCACCTCACTCACCCTTTTCCTCCATTTGCTTTGCTAATACTTTGCTTGGCATGGTTGTTGCCTCGGCGATAGGATGCCTGGGATGAAACGACTTCTGAAGAAGAAAGCGAGGAAGAAGATGAAGCATCAGAGGAAGAAGAGGTGGCACCCATTGCACCAAAGCCAGTCGCCAAGCCACAGCCCAAGGCTGCTCCTGCCGTCTCCGAGGCGCAGGCCAAGCGTGATGAGCTGCGTAGTTTAGAGCTCAATGCAGATGAACAAAACGCGGCTGACTTGTTTGCCGGTATGTCCATCAAGGACGAAAAATTCAAGGAAGACTTCCTCACACTCAATCCCCGCAACAAGGACGACTTTGATGTGTTTCGCAAAGTGCTGGTCGAACGAGTTGCGTCATTCAAGGTACGCTGAGGCCCTGGTCCCTTTTTAAGTATCACCGCTTAGCTCCATCCTTTGATTGTCCTGTGGCCGATAAATCGCTTGATCGCGCTTGCAATCCTTTTTATTAGTGACATATGCTTCCTTGACTAACAATGCACATCTTACGAGCAATGCTGCATTGAGCGGAAAAATACTTTTGGGGTGTAAATTTATAGAACCAACGCGCGTACGCAACCTTTATAACCGAGCTTGTCCGGGACCTGTGTGATCCTTTGAAAGACGTTGACGTGCGCAAATGCGCCAGCTCACTGACAAGTTTGGCCAACGAAAAGCAAAAGGCTGCAAAGGATGCCGTCAAGGGTAAAAAGAAGAAGAAGAAAGCCGCCATGGTATCGACTGCTCCCGCCAAGGCCAGTTTGTTGGACATGAACAATGATTACGGCGACGACTATGGCGACTATGACGACTTTATGTGATGACGAGAAGATTAAACCGGCATAGTTTCATTCCTTCGCTGTCTGATTATCCTGCTCCCGTGCGCAACCAAAATGCGCATTTTAAGTGCGCTCTCCCCCAATTTGTTGATGCTTTTACCTTCACTTTTTTTTCCTTTTTTTCTTGTGCGCTGAAGTCACCGACAACACACGGTTGTCGGGTACAATAAACCTCTGTGCAGATCTGTCGTCAGGGGTAAGTGCGATGGTGCTTTTATTTATAGCTTGCAGCACAATTTAGGGTAAACCTGCCTGTCTATCTGTCAATTTTCGCTGGTGGCCCGCACGAATGCAAACAAGTTAACCACCCAGGGCCAAGTTAAGTTCCGCCAGCGCATAATCCAGAAGATGCAAAAATTGGTCCGCCCATGCATCGCTGTCAAATGACCATGGGTCCATAGGATCATTGATGGCCCCATGCGCAAATAGCGTAGAAGGCATGTAGTTGCGCTTTGAGCAGTACATCAGGTAAGCTTGGGCCGCATCCTGCAGCTCGGGGTAATAGGTGACAAAGCGGGCGCGTTCAACGCGGGTAAACTTGTGGTACCACTGCGCCAGAAAATCACCATACACCACAGAGGGTGTTGGTGGGCGGGTACCTTCCAACGAAAACTGGATGCCTGGAAACGAGTAGATTAATCGGCTGCCGTCTGGGTTACCCGGGCGGCACAGCAATCGGCGATACCCAGCCAACGAGGCTGTAGCAGTTGATGATGGTGGTGGTGGGATCGGTCGTGTAGATACGGTGTGTTGAAGAACCGACAAAACATGGTACAGTGGGTACCGCAGGGCCACGAGTCCGTAAATAGTACCAGCAAGTGAGGCAGCAATAATAGCGTTGGGCTGGGTTATGGTAGGCAGTGGATGGCTGCTCCATGCACGGTCGGAGGCGCCAGAGGCATCCTGGACCCACCTATCATTCGTTGGTAGTGCCGGCAAGAGTGACGTGGTCGTGGTTGCGGCTGAGTTCTCCTCGGGCCTACCATTGGTATTAGCAATTTCCCACGACGCCAGGTTAAACGACAGCCACGACAGCTGCGACAGGCATGTCTTTTCAAGGTGTCGTATCGTATCCTGGGTACTGAATGCCAGCGACTCCGAGAGTGTGTACGCCACGGTCGCGCCATCAATGTCATTTCCCATGGTGTCGCTGATCCAGGTACGCGGCGAAGGCTGAGCCAATGATGCACCTGTTTCCGTTCCTGGCGCAGTAGCAGTCGAGTCCATTAATTGTGGCTGCTGTGTGTAGCCCACAAGCCCACCAAATTGCCCCGATGCCAGCAGCATATCATCAGCTAGTAGCAGCGTTCGGCTGATATGGGCGGTGCACCGCGTGGATTTGACAAAGGCAAAGTCTCTGGTCGATGGATCGTATTGCCAGAGCGCCAGGGGACCTAGCACGGGCGCCACGCTGACGAACGGGTGTGACACACTGAGAGCACGAATCGGGGCACCCACATCAAAGCTGGCCTCTTCCGTGAGCTTTTTTGCCACCACATCCAGTTCAAATAGCGCAATTCGTGTACCCGCTGCCACCAGCAAGCCATGGCGCCCATACGCGGCCAAGCGCGTTACTGTGCCTACGCGCTCCATATCCCATACAAACCGCAGCTCCAGTTGAGCAGAGAACAGTGCTACAGGATCACAGTCATTTACCGCCGTCGATGATGCAACTTTAGGGCTGGCCCATGGATCGGGAGATGCCATGGACGATGGTGATGGGCTTTGCCCCAGCCGTTTGAGATTGTACATAATCACGCGGCCCTTAGGTGGTAATCCCGCAGCGCCTGGTCGTCTGGACATGCTAGGACTACTACTGGCACCCGCACCAGATGATTCACTGGTCTGGTCTGCATGCGGCCCATCAGGTCGACCGGTGCCGATACAAAAGTAGCGATAGTCAGGTCGGTCGCCCAAGGTCCATGTCATCAGGGAGTAAATCTGCTCCTTAGGAAGTAGGGACTGACGCGCTACCGTGAACCCTGTTTCAGCGTCAATCACCAAAACCTGGTCCAAGTCGGCGGCCACATTGTAACCAACCACGACGATGTGCCCTGTCAGGGGATCCACTTGGACGTGCTTGGGGGTAATGGATAGGTCAAATGTTCGCTCCAATCGACGGCTGGGTGATATCTGTAGTGCCCATAGGTGGCCCTGTGCTACCAGTAACCATTGCGCTGGGGCGTTTGAACGCCATTGGTGTAATGAAGATATTACCACAGGCGCACCGCAGGTGGACGGGAGAGCCACAGGCACCAAAAAAGGGCCGGCAACATTGGCGTGGAGCTGGTAAGCCGAGTTGGACTGCACTAGCAATGTTGTTGATAGGTTGCTAGACTTGAGGTTGGCTGGTGATATGGTTGATGAGGTGGCAAGACTAACTGGTTGGTCACCAACTGATAACACCCGCGTGTGCTGCGGGTTGAAGCCAAGGTGGAATAAAGATTGTTCGCCAACAGCCACCAAACAGACCAATAAGCGGCCATCGCGCAACCCAACCACTAGGTACCGTGCCTGGCTGGGCGCTGTATACAAGTTTATGGCATGGGGTACCGCGGTACTGTGGCCATCATGAAGACCCAACAGCTCTCCAACCAGCCGATTCGTCCCCAGTTGCCATTCATCCTGGAGCAAGCGGTAGTGCACCAGGCCTGGCGCATACGTGCCCACCACGCAATGGATCTGACCATCAACGAGACAAGCGTACAGGCACGAACACTCGCTGCCAAGTCGAGTGGCAACATGGTGGCGTGGCTGCGGTGTCCATGGTAGCGCGGGGTTAGGATCAAAGGCAATCGCGTGCAATGTGCACCCCTGATCGTCCACCGTCGTCACGATTAACTTCGTGTCCAGAAGCACCGCATAGGTGATACGGTAAGCGGAGTTGGTCGGTGGTTGCCAGGTAATAGTGGTACTTGATGCCTGTGCATCCAAATCGATCCAGGCCACCTGCGTAGGCAGTACCTGCACCAACCAACGCGCCTGGAACATTCCAGCCAGCACCGTGGGGCTAGAGGCATTAAATGCCGCCACGGTGGACAGGTCAATTAGCTCTTTATGCTGCCATTTGAGTAGCCGGGACGCGGTGGCAGAGGTCATCACTAACCATGAAGGTGTGGCGTCCGCCAAGGTTTCGGGATGAGCCTCGCCATCGACCACACCCAGGTGCCAAATATTAGTCACGCCAGCAAACCCTGTTCCAAAGTCTACCCGTCGTTGGACGGCGTGGCGAAAACTGAGCTCGCGTAGCGTGGCACAAGG
>JANBQA010000362.1:0-16468 GCA_027576955.1 Dimargaris xerosporica
AACTGGCTGTGGTCGAGGTGCTCGACAAATTCTTCCATGGGAAGGGGTTTCGGGCTGTCCATCGTCAGCGCATAGGTCAACGTTCCCGCGACCAGTGGTGAATGCGTCGACACTGTATCAAGTCAAGAGCGGTGAGTGTAGAGAGAATGAAAGATAAGTGTGCCGCTAAGAAATCGCGGGGCTAGCTAAAGGTGCTGCGCCAGACAGGGCGGGAGATGTACTGCGCCGGCCTATGACAAAGTGAGCGGGCACTGCCACCGCGAAGAGAGGGAGGCAAAGAAAAGTACGGCCAGCTTGGGGCGAGCTGTCCAATTATATATATACATAGCTATAATCGTATGTGGGTACTAGCGAGGGCCACAGCGGCAGGCCTCTGCCCTGTGTGGGGGCGCGGTCGCGTGTGAAACCAAATCCCCCAGAAAAAAACCCTTAATCGAGCAGGGTGCCACAGTCACCATACGGCAGTAGTTCCATCTGCCTGAGCCCAGTCACGCGACCGTGGTGCGGTTTTGCAGACATGCGCATGGCACAGACGCAATGCGCTGATGTCGAACAGTGGAACCCCGCTCCAGCGAACGCCGCCACTTGACTTGATAGTAGTAAGCGCTCTCCTGAAGGACAGCATCACAAGCACCGCCTGCCAGCACAGGTGCCTAAAATGGATCCGCCCAACGCCTCCCAGGTGATGCACTACACAGGCGGCTTCAAGGAGGCAGCGCCAGTAGAGCGGGAAAATGCAAAAGGAAAAAAAAGCACAGGCAGCAGCGCCCAAGACCAGGCCATTCGACCTCACTAACTCTGGTGGAGTGCGTGGCATGACCTGCGATGATACCAACCCTAAGCGAGCCGTGAATGCCAATGAACTAAATTGCCCTCACGACGAGCAAGCGAGGAGTTTAGAAGAACCATGGCCACTCAGGACTCGTTTATCAGCAGCGAACACTGAGAAGAGTGAAGGTGACCCAACGACAAGCTTAGACCAGGTTATAAAGCCTGATAAGAACCCCAATTGCATGACTTGAGCGGGCAATGGGCGTTTACTAAACTAATCCGACCCCATCAACACAAGGGAAGTACATTTTGCCCGGGCCATTTGCCATGGGCCACTCATGGTCCACAGCCTCCCGATATGTCCATAGCCAGAGCCGCCCAAATCGTCGACCAATTCTGGGCTAGTGCTTGGCATTGCATGGTAATTGGCAGCCAACCACTCTCAGAGCTAACCAGAAGCCAGGTATTGGAAGCGGTGCAAACAACACTTTCAACCCGCCCATGACGACACCAAATACCAGCTAACCAGGTGGTGATCTCAAGGCAATGCATATACCCAGCACGCTGGCCGCATATACCCGCCCATATGCACGCACATTCACTGAGTGCCAGCACCGTCACACTTGCTAGCAGCTTGGACCCTTGTCCAGCACTTGTACCCTTGCACGTCCAGGTATTCGCTTCAGCCCTTGGCTTTATTGTGTGTCATTGTTTTCGCAATTGGCAACCGATGCCACTGTGCAACTCTTTCCAGTTATTGTGGCCTTTTTTTTTTCGCACACCAGGCGTTTCCAGCCAGCTTTTAAGCCACCAAGTCCACCGTGCACATCGTTTTAGCGCGTAGTGGGTCACCTGCCGCAACCTCGACCTCCTTGGCACTCACCTGGTGGCAATGCACAGTGCATCGCCGGGCAACTGTTGGTAGTTGATTGCTTGTAAATATCCAGTTTGGCGCAACTCAGTCTCCTATTTTTTGACTCGGTTGACGACTGTTGGCGCCCTTTTGTCACTGGCAACAGTAGTCACCCTGTACTCTTTTCCCAATGATCCATCCCTTTCCCAAGCTTGCCACCGCCAACTGGTGGGAGATTGCGGCCAGTGAGGACGATCCTTGGCCTTTTGAACCCACCCCTGCAGACACTGTTGGTAAGCGCGGGCGCAAGCGACTCTGATCCGGCTGGACTTTGCCATGTTAAACGGTACTCGACTCCCATGGATGGGACATGTATTGGAAGCCCATTGCGAGCACCACATGTCATGTTTGCAACCCTGACTCACGCTAGTAATACGAGCTACACTGAGTTTTGATGCCTGGATCGGTGTTCATGTGGCGTGGCTCCTGATATGCCATTGGTCAGCCACCGGTGCCAAGTTAGGTGAATCGCCAGTTGGCACAGCTAGTACTGATGCCGGGTCACCTCACTGCCCATTGGTACTGAGTCGGCCTTCCAGTGCCGGACTACCGTTTTGGGAAACACGCGCCAGGTAACAATATCACACAATAGGCATCACATCCCAGGCAAGGGTGCCGCCCGCTCCAACCGTTGCCTTTACTGGGACCTCTGGTTCTTCGTGCATGTGGCAGCGTCACCAGGTCACTGTTGTCACGTAGCGCAAGGATGGCATAGCACGTTGGGGCTAATGCTGCCAACAGCAGCTGGGTATATTGAGCCTCTGGAGCTGTTACGGCACAACACAATTTTCTGGCATAGGTTAATAGAGTATGTCGCAACTGGTTAGTGCACAGCGCCCTGAGGTAGCTAACTGAAATGTATAGCTTCGCTGAACCAAAAAGAGGCTATTCGGTGTTCCAGACCCAACGTAACCTTAATGGAACGCTCTAATGTTGCGTTGGTTGATATGGCTGCATAATTGGCACTAGCGCATCCATAAACCATCAACCTGACCTTTTGGCGCTAGTCACAGCGTTACTTGACTCCCAACTGATGGTCGCCGCTGAACAGCTAAGTGCATCTCTCGCCTTACAATGTACCCACGTGCCTACTGAGGGCAATGGGGCAGTTGCTTCTGGCATGACCGCCTACCAAAGGTGAGGTTAACTGCTGTATTCCCATCCACCATTTTGCCCTGCTTTCTCATGCTTGCGGTGATACTTCTAGCTGATCTAGAGTCAGATATGACAGCTACATTGGGCTTTGGTTAAAACTATTTGCCAGAAATGGTGGTGCCAACGTGCGAATGAGGTAGAGCTCTACACACTTGGGCTGGTGTCCAAACGTCCTCGCGAGCCATAGTCTTTGACCATGTTCATCAAACACGGTTGTATGGTAAGTTACCATTTCAACGGCCCCAATGACAAGAAAGCCAGTAAAGTATTTTCAGTTGCTATAGCACAGCTGAAAATCTGATTAAAATATGGCGTTGGAGCGTAGGATATTCTGCATGGGCAATGTAGTGGCAACGATTCGAGTGCTGGAAATTATCCATGGATTGCTAACGGATCAAACCCACTGCACCAAACGGTAGGTACAGCCCTCATCAGGGCGTTGCAGTGATCAACTTATGGTCCAACATTGATGGTGTTATCTTATAAAAGACTCAATCCAACAGTGCCAATCTCAGAGTGGTGCCAGAATGCTTCTATTGACATTGGTCAGCTATGCTTGTCTCTTTGGACAAGGTGAACTAGAGATATTTTTTACCAAGACGTCAATTTATTCCACACGCAAGCCACTGTAGACAAGGTACGTGCAGACCTAGAGCGCTATTGATCAATGTAATGGCGATATCTCCATGATGCCATAATCATGCTATGACAAACCAGGCTTAGATACTACTGATTTGTGGTAATTGCAATGGTGATCGTCGCTGGATCATTTAGGTTGTGACCATGGTTGCCCAGCATTTGCAGGTTCCCTGGCGCAAACTTAATATAGTAAGTCCACTGGTGTAGAAATGTTACAAATTCGCACGTTTCAAACCACCAAAGTCGTACTGAAATAGCACATCAGCGCTCATTTGTTAAATTTCTGCCTCTAACAAACATGCATTCTCTGGGGTAGGTTTCCATGCCACGCGGTCTGGCCAAGGGTGCTCTGAAAATTGTGAGCGATCTTGGTATCGTGCATGATTATTCTACCCTTACCAGCAATAGCGATGTGGATTACACCGTAAGTGGTAGACCGTTGCCGAGGGAGGTCTTAAAATATTATAGAAAGAAAATACCCAACTTAGCCCTTGCTAACCAACTGCCGCTTACAAGCCCACGTTTACCATCAACACACGTTGCCAACCACGACTTAGCTCAAAGATCCCGAGACGGTAGCCGAGGTGAGCATAAGGCACGGCAACCTTGTCATGGGAACTTGGTATACCACCTCTACCGAAAATCGATGGATGGCGGGTTGCGACAGGCAGGGTTCAAAATAACTGTTGGTATGCCTAAATGTGTATTGAGTAAAGTTGATAGATCTCATGTTGGGCCAGGTTTGTCCTAATAGTGGAAAAAGAGGTAGGGTATCTTGTATCGCTTTACACTCCGAAAACTTGGTCGCGTATGACAGTTTGTCATAGCCAGTGCCACTTTTGGTTAGCGTTTAATGGGTTCGTCATTTGCGCATCGTGTAATTGACAATAGGCCACCTTCAACCACTTGGTTAGCGCGCAATTTGTCCAAACATTCAGTCCGTGCCTCATCGTCACCGTAAGTAATAGATGCCAAGCGTCTCTTTGTAGCTGTCTAGTGCTTTCTGGAGAAACCTGAGAGCGCTGTGTGATCAGATTTTTACTAATTCCATCATGTTTTTGATACGCATGCCATTTATTTCATAGGGCAAAGGATACCCGGTAAGTGGATAGTTAGATGGGACGGTCTAGTACGCATTCAGGTTGATTTTGGTCCTAGTCTTGCAAACAGAGCATTGCGAAAAAAGGTAGTGACTCAATGCTGTTGACATTATGGTCGGATGCCTGGTATCACCAGGACGTCAGTACTCGCCGCTTTTTGCACAAGTTGGCAGAGGTGGTAGGCCCCCAATGCCCCATGTATTGTTTGGTCGACGGTGACCCCTCTGGTAAGCAGCACCCATGCGTCAGGTCGTAAAAGTCTGACTTTCACCGTTGGCTGGCCACACAATTCAGTATTGGGTTTAGTGTAAAAACTGAGATGAATATGTACGTTTTTCTGCTAAATTGAGAAAAAAATCTGTAGGTCTAGAGATTCTGTGCACCTACAAGTTTGGATCAAAGGTAATGTTACACGGTGACCCATGTTTTCATGGTGTGTTGGCGGATCACTTGGCATCGACTGCGTGACAGAGTTGGTGATGCTTTAACGGCCGCTTTTAATCGGGTTAAAAGGCAGTTGGATTGCCTCTGGCCATGCTTTGCTTTTGTTGGATACATAGGCCCTAGCTTACGATCGGGACCAAATGGCTATTCCCCACCTGTATTGGATTGGCATCCACCACGAAGACCTGACCCGGTAAGAGCCAAGTCATTGGTTTCGTTATTAGTATAATACGGCCTCTAGCCATGGCTAAAGCAGATATGCTCGGTAACTAGTTTCGGCCAGTTAATGCTCCACAACCATTGGGGCTCTGATTGATACCTGTCCCAACCAAACTTTGAGACCATGGCGACTGTAGCTACCCTGATTGCCAGCGGTTGGTCGTTCCGCTGACGCGCTACGATCGGTCCAAAATTCAACGGCTACTGCAGCGACCAGATATTCAGCACCAGTCAGGGTGGAGGTACGTACGCGTGGTATGGTGTATGGTCTCACGAGTTAGATCCTATGCGCCTTTTTCATGCTCTTGGCATTCGTATTTGTTTGACGTGTGGTACTCATATGTGATATGGTTAATGCTGTGCTTATTATTAGACACCAACTCCAAAGCATGCTGCAGGCCCAAACCAAAAGCGAGATCCAGTGCGTGTACTCCAACGCCCAGCCCAATCTACTACACTACTTGGAATGGAAGCTCTCACACCGAGACCTTTGGTTGTAGGCGAGGGCGGTAGGGTATTTTTCCACCCAACGTTGGTTGGTATTTTTTGGTATTCTATTTTAGAATAAACATGCTAGCTAAGTTTCAGCAGCGACAGAGGCCAATGGCTTGGCAAGTGCGTTCGGTGATAACCTGAGATCAGAAAAAAAATGTTGCCTCTGCATAACCAAAGCATAAGTGCTAAGCACAGTTGCCAGTCCGTAGGCAGGCGGGGTGTGACTTGTTGAGTTCCACTAGGAGTTTGGCCAAGCGGCCTCTCTGCCTTGCATGCACCTTCTCGTCGCAAGTACCTATTCGCCTGTTCTTGAATTGCCAGTGCCTCAGCTTTGCTAATGTTTTTACCTTTGCTTGCATTGTACCTAACTGATTAGCAGTCTCGTTATATCCCAATTGACCCTTCACACCGAGCTCCATTCGTCACCATGGCCGTGGATGTGGACCAGTTGGAAAGCCTCGAGGACATTCAAGCAGCACTGCAGGCGCTCGAGTTCGACGAGACCACCATAGCCGATGAGCTGGACGATTTACTATTGCAAATTCAAGACCTTGAGCCCCATTGGCAAACCACGGTGGCTCAATTGACCGAGAAACTGGACCAACTTCAAGCAGCCCATCTGGAGCCAGTGCAGCATGACCTAGGTCAAAGCGCGCGATTAGCAGCCCAAGTTCAACAGCGTGTGGAACGACTTGATGCTGAACAAGCCCAAGTGCATACGGCCCGTGAAGAAGTAGACCAGGTCATTGGCATGCAGCAAGCCATTGGCGATTTGGAAGCGGCGTTGCGTGCAGACCGTGTGGACCAGGCTGCTGCTTTGGTTCATCGCTACCTCGTCACCCATGCCCATCTTTTGCGTTCGGAACTAGCATCGTTTATCTGGCCTCCGGCTAACTTGGACAGCATCACGCATAATGGTCGTGGTTGGTGGGACCTTGCTCCTGTAGTAGCGTCGACCAAATCAAGCGATGAAAGCGATGCCAAGACGCTGGCCGCATCGGTACCGCCCATGGCGCCCCCAACAACAGTACTGGCACTGTTTGAACGTGTCCAGGATCAGCTGGTGCAGCGAGTATCAGCCAAGTTTGACGACGCGGTCAATGACCACGATACCCGCGGCATCAGCCAATGTTTCAAGCTCTTTCCTCTGCTACAGCAGGAGATGGCCGGCCTGGACCGCTACTCCCAGTTTCTGTGTCAGACGCTAGGCCAACAGGTCCGTAACTATGACCGCGCACTGGAGGACAAGCAAACCCAAGCTAGCAGCAGCGCCCCGTCAAAGCTTAGTGCCGTTACTCGGCTTACCGCGCTCTTTGAAATAGTTGCTCGTCTTATTGACAACCATTTTGCCGTGGTTGAGACACACTATGGTCCGGGCAAGATGGTACGTATGATTCAGTACCTTCAACGGGACATCGATGCCCGCGTGTGTCGTATTGTGGAGAATTTTCGTGACGACGAAGCAGTCGATCGTCGGTTAGCCGAAGTCCGGTCGTATGATGACAGTCACATGGGCATAACCGAATTGGCCTCGGCGTCCACAGCTCCGTCATTATCCCCGCAGAGCACCAATCTCGCCGCCTTTGGACCGCTGGGAAAGCGGTTGCTTGCCTCACGCAAGGATACTGGCATGCCCTCGGCGCTCTGGAAGTCATCGGCTGGCCTGGATGCAAAGCAGTCCGCAGATACTGGTAGCACTGACCCATGGCATCTGCAGCATGATGTGCCTGATATCAAAGAGATTAATCGGTTATTGGCGGAGATGGCGTCGATTATTCAGCGCACCAGCCTTTACCAGCGGTTTTTAGAGTCGCGAGCAGAGGTAAGGCTGGTCAACGAATGAGTTGGTTTTTTTATTTCCAGAGCCTGGATTGCCTCGACAAGAGCACTACAAAGCCAAATGCTGGGCTATGGTCATACGCCAGCGGTGCTTGCGTTTGTATTCTGCGCTTCTGCTCACCCTATGCGACTATTGGTTGGCATTCCTTCACTCTTGACCCTGGCTTAGCCCGAGGTGACCATATTGCAGGAATCGGGAACCGACAATGCAGTGCTCTTAAACGATGCACCCGGCTTGACGTTTTCCAATACCGGTATTTTGACCAGCACTTTGCTCCCTACAACGCTGGGTGATTTAGTAGCGACTTACCTTACGATGGAAACCTTTGCAGTCCATATGGCCAGTCAACTGGCCCTGCAGTGGGACGAGCAACAGCCTGGCGAGATGATCTCCAGCGGTGTGGACGATGTCTTCTTTATCGCCAAAAGGTCCCTACTGCGCGCACTGTCCACAGCGCACGGGACTATTATCCGAAACTTGGCTCACGTATTACAAAACCTATTCAACCTTGCAGTGTTCCCTTTTTTACAGCGCAAGGTGCTCCAGCGCCCTCGGGCGACCACCGCAACCGGCGCCAATGTAGCAAGCTGGGAGCGCGATCCAATGACCAGCCCGTTTCATCACACAACCGTGGCATTGACCAAAAACAACGTATATGCTATCACGCCGACCACGGATGGGACTTTACCCGAGGCATTTGCAGATATGGTGGCGCGCAATCAGTCCATCATTGTAAGTTATACCATGGGTCACATTAGCCCAACGCTAGCGCGCTAGTTCATAACACAAGGTATGGGTCGTTGGAAGAGCGCCGCTCTTGAATTGGCCAAACTTTACCCCGCGCCTTTTCTAACTGCATGGCTATTGCCTTTCTAGTTTCTGACCCTGGGGGTGCTTTGGCCGCTTTTTCAGGTGGCTCTTAACAACTTTGACACCAGCGTGCGGTACGTGGAAAAGCTCATTGCCGATGCCAGCCATCATTTAAACCCCAATAAGAACTCCATTTGGGCAACGCATCCCGAGGCCGAGTTGAAAGAAATCACCGATCATGTGCTGGAACTTCAAGGGGTGAAGTTAAAATATTCTCAAGTCTGGATGGTACGTGGCAGCCGAATCCTTGTTTAAAGGCATTTTGATAAGCATTTTGGGTAATTGAGCTGACTGTGCATGCTATGCGCGTTCAATGGTAGTTCTTTGGCGTTGGTTGACGGAGAATCGCGGAACTGTTCATCCATTTATATATTTTTCTGTGATGGCGTTGCATCGATGGCATGGTACGATGGGCACCATTTAATAATGGATATTATTGTAGGGCCTATTGGAACAATTTGCATTGCTCAGCGCTCGGCCATCCATGCGTCTCATTCTGCAAGAATCTTATCGGGATATCAAATACGTTTTGTCCGATGAGGAGTACATGGACGTCAAAAATGATAACCTGTTTATGCAGCGGTTTGTCATCAAGTTTAACGCCTACATGGATGCTTTGAAAGTAAGTGAGAGCCGAGATGGGTGAGGGTAGGTTCACTGTGTGCTGAGCAGTTGCATAGCCAGGGTTTGAAGGATGGGCAAAGGTCAGGGTCCTTTTATGGCCCGTTAGATAGACCTCTCCATCACGTTGTTGAAGCTTTCTGGCTGTATTTTTCAATCGACGTTTGGACGGTTACGACATAACTATCTGATAACCTGGAAATATTTGCTAAATGCATGCCGCTTTGGGTTTGGGAATTTTGCCTGAGTAGGCAGTAATGACCGACGACAACTTCGGGCACTACTTGACCCACGCCCTAGACTATCTTATCACCGACTGGGAAAAGGCCGTTAGTTTATCAAAATTTAATCTGGTAAGCAGAGCTATGGTGTATATTGAAGCTATCTTTGTATGATTGGCCATGGTGCCGTGTGATAGCGGTGGATATGAGAAGTATGCGTTGGATACTTTGCTCCCTCTAATTACGTTCGTCTTGCTAAACTAAAAAGTGTACTCTGGTATGCGTATGTGCTCCCCCATAACGGACTCCTTTGCGCGCCAATCGATCCATCCCCATGGTTCCACAATGGCTCTCCCTGCCAATACAATGCAGCTTGGCGGATTTTGCTTTGACAGTGACCTCCGAACTCTTCAACAGCACTTTTCGTTGTTCACGCAAGAATCGCTGCGAAACAAGTTTGCCAAGCTTGGTCAAATGGCCGAAATCCTGACGGTAGAAACGGTAAGCGCATCATGTTACATCGCCAGTTCCGCTTGTTGAGCAGCTTTCAGTTTACGGCCAGCCAGTGGGTATAAAGGAGGAAGCGGACGCTGCATGCCCTTTGGAAGCGACAAGATATTGCTACCAAGCAAAAGAAACCATTAGCGGGTTTCGACCAATCCTGAATCATTATTCATCTGGCCCTAGCAGCGTAATTTATGTGGCTGTGGTGTCTAGGTGGAGGAAGCTACGGAGATATGGCAGCTCAACAGCAAAACAGCTGGTGCGTACCTGTCGGCAGCCGAATTTAAGCGAATCCTAGCTAACCGGTAAGTACGATACGGGGCTGCAGCGGTGGAACAATTAGCTTCATTTTCTCGTTGATTAAGGCACGAGGTTTATGGCAATACAAATAGTCACGGCCTAGAATACACGACGCAATGTTGATGCCTTAATGGCAGGCAAGGATGGGAAACGGCAACCTATACCTATGCTAACCAGTGATTTGGATCGGAAAACCCTTGGGTTAACCCTGGTGCTCGTGGCAACTTACTATGGGGGTTAACGCGGCTCCAACAATGTTGCGGTTGACATGGATCGTACAGGATCGATTTGGATGCTGGCAAAATTGAGAGTTTACAGCTAATTTGATCAGCCTGCCGCATTATGAGGAAAGGACGCCTGGTGCATGTATCGCACTGCGGACTAGGAATGTTGGCATCAAGCCAATACTCGGCTAGCACGGTGGAAATCCTGCCATCGGTATTATGTCACATCGTTGCCGGGCACCACCCTCTGCTGGGAATACGATATGAAGTCCATGGCCGTGGCGTTGCGGTCCAGATGCAACCATCAGCCTCTTGCTAGTCACTATCAGACCAATTGTCCTCTTGGGCCTGGGGTTTAGCAAACCCGATATAAAGGTTGTCCAAAATGTCGTATGGTTGGTCAAAAACATTTGCGCAATATACTTTGTTAGCTCGAGTTTTTCGAAGGAGGAAGTAGGATGCTGCAAAGTGATGATGGGGGTCTTGTTGGTTGCCTTACCTTGATTCGGGCAACGGTTTTGGCTACGCGGTCCTCGGGTGCCCACGCCAGAATTTCCTGGTCGTAACCACCCGCATACAACTCCTGCCCACCAGCCCAGTGGGCAACCAAAATTGACAAGAAAAATGCTCATCAACCATACTTTGAAAATTAGAAATAGGCAATACATAAGGCTCTACGTATGTTGCACTCTAAAAGGGTTGTCAAAATAAAAGCTACTAATAAAAGCCCGTGACCAAGATGAAAAACAATTCGGCGTTGAGATGAGCGAGCAGTCTGCTCTCCTTACCTCATGACCCTGACGCCACGCGGCACAAATGACGGGTTGAAAGGGGCCCTTGAGGGTCTTGATAAATTCCCCGCTGTAAAGGTCCCAGCAGCCCACTTGGCAAGTTTTGGAAAACGGGATGAATACCAGCGGTGGCCAGCAATCGGTGAGCGGCGGAATCACCAAATCGTACTTGCGTCGTGCGGTGCACGGAAGCTTGCTACCATAGTTGACCTAACGGTTGCCAAATCAGTCATTAATAAAAAGGCAAGACATGGGCGTGTTTGGCCCACGGTGGTTAACAGGGTGTAAAAATAAGGATACGGTGCTTTTTCTTGAATTTTTAGGCAATTTCAACGGAATGGCTCAAGTCTTTGAGGATGGTGGAGGCGCCAGCAGCCATCACCCAACTTACCAGCAGGTGGCGGCCCGACTGGACGTCCCATAGTCGCATCTTTCGGTCAGCACCCAAACTCACCAGCCGATGGCCATCGTGGGTAAAAGCGAGACCATTGACGGAGGTATTGTGGGCCATGTTGGTAGCAGCTAATAGGTCACTAGTGCCGTAATTGTGCCAATCCAGCGACACTAAGCACGACTTGGCGCGCCGGATGTCCCACAGCCGCGCTGTCCCATCAGCCCCGCCCGTGCACAGTAGATATTCATCCCGAGGGGACCATGCAGCACAAATTATTTGCGACCGGTGGCCTACAGCCAGGGCAGGAGAACAAAATGTACAAGCATTGTAAAGCCATTGTCGATGCATCGTTGTTAGATTCGCAAATACTATAATACCTGGTAGCAATGCGCAATGCTGTGGATGCAGGTACGATAACCTAGTTGCCAAGCAGAATACACTAATGGATACTGCAAAGGAATATAAAGGTTATACGTACCGGCCAAAGAGTGCGTAAAGGAACCAGACTTGAGGTCGCAGAGGCGCACAAAGGAATCGGCCGTGTTGGCTGCAATGAGACAGTGGGAAGCGACGCTAGATACAGCATGGGAGAAGATACGATGGCCAAGGGCAAAGGTGCTAGCACACTGGAGTGAGTTGGTATCCCACACCTTCAGGGTTTGATCGTACGACGATGTGGTGAATAGGCCAGTGTCAAACGGGTACCAGTGGATATCTGAGACCGTATAAGTGTGCGCCGACCGTCGGGGTATCTCGCCAATGGGGGTGACTGGTTTGTCGATGGACATCTCGGTATCAGCAGCGACGCCTTCCTCGCGGAGGTCGTACAGCTGCACGGACCCATTGCCGCTACCGCACAGTAGGTAGCGCTGGTCGATGCGCTCCAGGGCAAGGCTGGCGACCCAGGACGGGCGCGGCATTGTGGCTGATAGGGCGTGTTCATCACTGTCATGGGTGAATTCTGTCGACGGGAGCTGGCCGTGCAGGATTTGACGGTCAACGAGCAAGTCCAGGGTGCGTAGGCGGTGGTTTTGGTACCATGTTCGTTGGTACTGCGGGTGAAGGCCACCGACTTCCCGCGCCTGAAGCAATGCGGTGTTCATGGCAAGAAATGAGGAGCCAGGATACCTAAATGGGACGAACAGATACAAGGTGCGACCTAGGCCTTGCTTTCCCATGGCGGCCAACGGAGCGGTAAACGCCGCAGCCGCAATGCGGACACTTCGCCACTGGCATTGGCGTCAGCCGCCCACCAAGTGCCTTATTACACGCTCTACTGTGGTCGTTGGTTAGTGTGTAGGCGTAATCCCAGGCGCATTGCTGCTGTTCAGCTCGACGCGCCCTAACAGCATGGCGTTATTTTTTCCATCGGCTTAGATGCCCTCGCCGCGTGCAGTTGCTGACCACAGTTTCGTGTGCAGCCAACAGCGCTTGCGCGGGTAACACCCCGCATACCCGCTCTGGCCACAGCACGTGCACAGCGCAGCAGGGCAGGTTTGGCCGAAATGGTAGCGGGACCCGATGATCTTGGTGCGCATTTCACCCGGCACAGACACACACACACATGTGGCTTCCAATCGCCCTCAGCAACCCAGGTTTGCTTTCCCCTTGCTATTGCCAGAGTCGACTATTTGGTGCCTCGTGCCCGAATGTGTCGTTGTTCGATTACTAGTTGTTGCTAAGCATTGCTCCTGCCCACTTGCTGCGTAGAGCCAGCCAGGCCACATTGCCCCTGCCATGAGCTCGTTTTTACCCAACCATCTCTTCACGACCTCCGGAAGCCTGGTCGACCTCCTGGACAGTAAGTTGGTCCACATTCTACTCCCAGACAACGGAGGTGCCCATAGCCCAAGGCATTCTAGCCCCCATCTTGCATTATCCTCCCACAAGTGGCAGCAATGAGACATACTCGCTACAGCACGTACTGAGTCTAGGGACTTTCCTGCCCCAGCAGCCCAACTCACTGTAATTATGACTGAGCTGGTTTGCGTGTATGTATGGGTTTTTTTGTACTTTGGTGGGTGGGCTACCGAATTAGAGCGTTTACTGGTGATACTCCGGGACGGTCGCAAAATTCTCGGCTTTCTACGGTCTTATGACCAGTATGGTGGGTATTAGCTTTGAAGTTCAGAGCAGCCAAACGATGAACCAAGCCATAGGGATACATGTGTATTATCACGGCTTACTCACGCCATGATTCAGTGTGTTGATGGGATGGGCGCATCTATGTATGGTAGCCAACTTGGTGTTACAGGACAGCGTAGAGCGCATCTACGTCAAAGATGCCTATGGCGACATTCAGCGGGGTGTATTTGTGATTCGAGGCGAGAACGTCGTATTACTTGGAGAGATTGTAAGTTTTCTTAGGGTGCAGTTTTGGCCTGATCAAACCTAAAAGTCTAACACGTTGGAACTTCCTACTGGGCATTTGAGATGGTTTTTATCTAACGTTACATATGGGTAATGGCATAATACGGCCCGATATTTGCATGATTCTCTTCTTGCTCTCTAGGATAATATCAAAGACGATGAACAGCCCCTACAAGAGCTGCCATATGATCAGGTCTTGCGCATACAACAAGCGGAGGCTGAAGCCCGCCAGCAAAAAGAAAAGGTGAAAAACCAACTGCTTCACAACCAGGGGTTTAGCGTCGATTTTCTGGAAACCGACCTGTATTAGTGGTTCTTCAAGTGTGTAGCAATTTTTTTATCACTTGTGCGAATCTGTGAATGGCATCCCTGCTCCGCCTGATCAAAAGCTCAGACACCGATAAAGAACAGCCTCTACGCTATGCCGCCAAACTGTTGCTCATTTTCCAGTTCTTGGTGGTCTGTTTTTTTGTTGGCGTGTCATTTATAATCAGATTAGCAACTAACCCTCTTACCGCGTACTGGGCCAATGGCGCGGTTGCACCTTTTTTGCAACTAACTTTGCGCAATGTCTTGCAAGGCTTGCACTACTAATGTGGCAGCGGCATCAGCATTGGGATACGGGGTGGTGTCGTAAAACTATGCTTCTTTCTGGGTATGAACCATAAGGCTGGTTCTGCCTGTCGTCAAGGCCACCGTACCAAAGCGTACTGCGAGGACTGCAGCGTGGACAAAGACCCAACCTAAGCCCTTTGACCAAGGACCACTGACTAGCCTAGCTATCACAATGGCATGATCGCCTACCCACTGGCAAGAGTGCGTGCGAAAGCAATAATGCCCTGGCACGGGGCGACGCTAGACCATACCCATTGCTACCAAGCAACGTGCTCTATTGCCTGTACCATGGGGGCGAGGCTTATACAAATGGCAAATATGACAAGCCAAGTGTCAGATAACGGATACGTGCCCCACATCTTCCCCTCTTCAACATCATTGTGTTCAACCGGCGCGGGCACCGCTTTGTTACCCGTAAAGCCAGTGGATGTGGTTCCTTACGCCAGTGTAATGGTGCAGCCAGGCCGTGACGGTCAAAAGACATTGGTATAAAAGTGCCCAAGCGGGCACCGCTCGCCAAAGCACCACCTAACTACTCCATCAGCCTTTACCCCCATTGACCAGATAGGCCAGACTATCACCCTCCACACCGTTTATGACCTTTAACCGACGCCAATTTTACCAATACCTACCCGAAGCATACGCTTTTTACCACTGTTGATGACGAGTCTAGCCGTACTGTGCACCGCCCACACCATGATACGAGGTGACCCGACCGCACCAGGGCGTTCGCTGGCGGAGCACTTGGTTAAACGGGCTACGGGCCAAGACACCACGTGGCACGCAACCCACCATCGTCTGGCCAAGCGCCGCCCACTGTTGACTGCTCACTACTAAACGGGTCGACGTCATCAATTGACGAAGCGACACGGGGCTGTGCACCACCACAATGGTGCCGCTGGTCGTGTGGGCTGCACTGAAAATAAGTAGGGGCGGCCTAAACCAAGGGTCTCTCAGTGTCAGTTGCCAGGCCATGCGGCGTGTCGCTGTATACACAATAACACCAACTGAACAAACACGCCCAAGGTCGAGGGGAGGGGGAACGGACTGGATCAATATTTTGGCAAATAAAAGGGTGTCGGTTTCTATCGGTCAGCTTAGAATATGGGCACATTGAGCAGTCCCTAGTAGTGGCGCTCGTGCCCTCGGGTCGTGGGTGACAGCTGATAACAATGCGAACGGCTTGGCTGCCGCTCCGTGAGTGGTCTTCAGCGGCAAATACATGGTCGCCAGCGTTCCGCTAAAGGGGTTAGTCAAGTTCCGCGTGAACAGAACACGGCTTGCTGAGGAGGTCCACCGCTACCATTGCGCTTGGCCCTGGGAGTGGGGACAGTGGCGGCCCCATTACTCGGGGCGGGAGGTAGGAAAGGCAGGACTACTTTGTAGGCCAGTCCGTAACCTTGCGCTGTTTGGTCACGCTTGCCCTAGCGCGGCCAACACGGCTGGCCTTGGTCTGCACGACGCTGACCGCTCGCCACTGCTGTTGCTGACTACTGTTCTTGGCAGCCCACTGGATCCGCCTGTTGCTTTCTTCCAACCCGTTCTTATTTATTTCATTCATTGGCCATTTCGGTTCACCCACTGCTTCCAGGTTGCCTGTACACGCCGCCGAGTGTTTAAAGTACCGCCATTCCACAATTGCCTGGCGTTTGACCCCGCCCTTGACTGCCCATTGACATAGTGTCCCCGCACCCCACTTGTCTCATTGGTCTAATTTACATATTTTGCTGGTAAATTGACAGCATGTCTGTTCCTTTGCTTACTGCAGCCAGGATCCGCCCGTTACCAGACCCATTGCCCTGTTCGTCCGACGAGCCACCGCGGGATTGGTCGCTACTTTACCAGCACTTTAACCACCAGTTGACCATCGGGTGCAGAGATGGCGCTTGCCGGCAACCCTTTTGTGCCACCGCCCGAACGGCCCAAGCCGGCGCTCCGTTATCTCCCACCGTCGCCAGGGCCTTTGCCCTGCGCTTAGCCAC
>JANBQA010000363.1:0-16467 GCA_027576955.1 Dimargaris xerosporica
TAGCAGACATTGTCGCGGGGTTTGCTGTTCATCATCACGACTGGGTAGCACCGGAAATGCTCCTCAAAGGTCTGCGCGCGTCCACTGCCCGCATTGAGCCAGCTGCTGAGCCCGAAACCGGTTTCAGGACCGCCAAAGTCCATGGCAACAGCAGTGTCCGGTCAATGTTAGCTGAAGTAGTGCGATGTCAAAGTCTCAAGGGTCAGAGCTCCTAGGTGCCCTAGCAATGGGAATGGCCGCAGTGAAAAGGCAGTGTCACAAGTATATAGATATGCAGCGAAAGCTCTGGTTCTGCGCCTAAGTCGAGGCGATGTAGCCAAACTGGAGAAGAAATGCCGAGGCCTCTGTATGAGCAACAAACCAAAGAAGCGTCCGTCGAAATAAAAAAATAATAAACTGAAACTGACGGCTGTACAGCCACGACAGGTAAGCGGCCTGATAGTGGTACGATGGGAACTAGCGTTCGTGTGCCCAGCTCACAAGCAGTTTCATGAATGCGCTTAAACTACACAGTGTTGGCTCAGCGTTGGCCCAAGCTCGACTTTGAGGAGGGAGGGAGCAAGAGATCGCTCTAAAGCACGTGATTCTATCCTGGCCAGTGTCTGACGGCCTTGTTTTCACATCCTTTATCACATGCCCGAGTATTTAACCCCCAATGCTGTATCTTAGCGACTATGAGATGGCCACTAGTTCTATCGCAGCTACTGAGCACCTTTATTGGCTTATGAAATAGTGCTAACCAGCCACTGGTGGAACTGCGTTTGCATCAGCGCATCAATGAAGCAAACAGGAGAGCTCCGTTTCAATACTGGTAAACGAGAAGCGGTGGTGCGCCAACGAGACAAGCCACCGGCATACGAACATAAATTTATACTCAAAAAAATCCATCACTTCCTCCCGGCTTCCACGCCCTGCACACAGGGCTATATAGTAAAAAAATAGCACAAATATCGGACAGCATAGGCAGGGCCCTACTGCAGCAGCTTTTTCAGGGTCTTCTCCATCTTCTCTTCATCGCTGGTTTCAACCTTGATTATCTCGCGTCCAAAGTAGTCTTGAATGTCCTTGAGCTCCCGGAACGAGTTGGCATCATGCACGAAATTGATGGCCACACCCGTGCGCCCAAATCGCCCAGTTCGTCCAATACGATGCAAGTACGTCTCGGCATCAGGGCGCCCATTGCCATCGACGGGGATATCGTAGTTGATAACGACATTGATCTGCGAGATATCTATGCCTCGGGCCAGGACATTGGTCGTCACCAAGACCTTGATCAACCCGTTGCGGAAACCGTCCATGACCTGGTCACGGACCTGGGGGTCAAGTTGACCGTGGAGCGCCACGATCTTGTGGCCCGAGTCGGTCATCATCTTGGCAATCTTGTCAGCGGTGACGCGTTTGCGGACGAAGATGATGCTCTGGCTAACGGTCAACACCGAGTACAGCTCCTCCAACACCTGCAGCTTGTGCGATTCGTCCTTGCAGTCCATGTAGACCTGCTTGATAGCATCCACGGAGAGCTCCGAGACCTTGAGGCTGATCTCGTTGGCATTGGGCGCAAATCGGACGGCAAATTTTCGAACAGATTCGGCAAACGTAGCCGAAAACAGCACAATTTGGCAGGTCTTGGGCGCCATGTTCTTGATGCGAATGCTTTGGTCACCTAGGCCTTGCTGATCCAGCATGTTGTCGGCTTCGTCCAGGACAAGCAGCTTGAGCTGGCGCATGTTGAGTTGGTTGCGGCGAATCAGTTCGGTCACCGTACCTGGCGTCCCAACTACGACCTGGGACGTAACCTTTTGGCCCCGTGGTGGGCCTTCGTCCTTGATGGCCGCACTAACCTTAATCTGGGTGTATTTTCCCATCCGTTGCATCACGTCCAGGATTTGGCGCACTAGCTCCCGCGACGGCGCAATACACAACGCCTGGGGAGCGTCCAGGCTGGCGTCTACGCGGCTGAGCATGGTCAGCACGAATGCGGCAGTCTTGCCCGTTCCCGATTGGGACTGGCCAATCATATTCTTGGGCGGGTCCGCCAGGAGCAACGGAAGCGCGCGCTCCTGGATCTTTGAGGGCTTGGAGAAGTTCATGTCGTACACGCCCTTGAGTAGCTCCGGCTCCAGGCCTAGGTTTTCAAAGGACTTGACCGAGTACAGCGGGGAATTAGGGTCCGCTTGCAGATCGGCCAATTTGATCAGGACCTGCTCCTTGGTTTCAATGAGGCCCTCGGGTCGGCCCTTGGCGGTCAAGTCCTGGAGATCGGTGGCAACGCTGTCCATTGGATCCGAGTCCAGGGTGACGCTAAAGTCGCCGCGCTTGACTTGTGACTCGGACTCAGACGCCATGGCGAATGCGAAAAAAATGTAAGGTCGATAGATAAGCAGTAAGGGAATGGCAGAAACAAAAAAAGGGCTCAAGTCAATACTGAATCAAAGGAAACATGGTCATCAATGGCCACAAGTATTAGCATCAGCGAGATGATGTGGTATGTCACAGCTCTACACCGCCCAGTCGGCTGATGCGCATTCGGTCCTGGAACAGCTCCGCGAAAAAAAGCAATACACACACACTCAGTTGACAGGTGGTCCGGAGGAGCACACCGGCTTCTCTGTTATCAAGTGCCATGGCTTAGGGGCTTTGTAGATAGTCTCCATGTTGTTCGGCTTGCCTTGTGCTGCACTCAGCGACAGGAGTTATAGCTGCCAAAAAAGCAATTTGGCCCATGCTGCCCACCACAAGACCTGCGGTAGGACGAGAGCGCAAGCTGCAAAAAGAATCGCGTGGCACTGTACAAGTCGTGAGCTAGGCTTTGAAGGTAACGGTTGGCATCCTGCCGTGCTGGACTGAGTCGAGAAGGTGGCGTCCATGGCACTATTTAGTATTGTGCTTCGCTATGCTGGTCCAGGCTGGGTGCGGGTCATGAAGCACTTTGAGGTGTTCAACATGACCTCCGCTATGGCGGCCGTGGGCCCCAAGCGCCTCATCTCTTTGTTTTGTCAGGGAATTCTAGCTCGGTTGACGTAGCACTCATAATAGTATGACAGGCCGAGCCCCTTGCCGCACGGGCAGCTCACCAATCGCGGTGTGTTTTTATTCGCGCAATAATTGGCGTGCTTGCATCGTGGCAGGTCAGCAGGCGCGCTGTAAACAAAAACAAAACGGCTCGGTGTGTGCCCGGCTTTGGGCCATAAACGCCTCCAAAAAGCCGATGATAACGACATAGGGTAGGTACAGCACAGGCATGGGCCTTCCGAAATCTGCTTGCTACCGAGTGCCAAACAATAGAGGCGCTAGGAGACGGGCGTTTTCACTTGAACAAAATTTCCAGCAGTAGCGCAACCGTTCAGGGGAGATGCCCTGTTTCCAAGCATGAGCTGGTTTTGGTGGCGGCTGATTCATACGTGCATATGAATAGTGGCAGCGCAGGCACTTGTCTCCTTCCTCGTTGCAGGTTAATCGTGGTGGTTTCTCCTGAGGACGCGCCCCTTGCACACCGCTGAACGGCAATCATGGCCGGCCCGCTCGGGAGGTCTCAGTCTGCTCTCGACATCGGCGCTATCCATTGTCCAGTGCTACTCCTGCCCAAGCAAGGTCCAGTCCGGGTTGGGTGCTCAAACACGTGTGCTTCATGGCGACGCCAACCCAAAAAATTATGCCAATCGTTTTGAGGAACAATAAGCATAGCAGAAAACAGGCGCAGCGGCATCGTTTACCACTGCAAAAGAATAGGCACACTAACCTGTCCGTAGAACCGCATGGCTTTGTCATGTGCACAAAGCGACTATTGGAGGCATGGGAAGGAGGCAAGGCACATTAACTGCTATTAAACGACCGTGGTTCGGCAAAGACACTTGCAGCTTTTGCGACACCCTGAGCGGACCTACACTATACCCTGGACCCAATCCAAAGCCTGGAGAACGAAATGCAGGCCACGCTAAGCGTATGCATTGCATATTCTACAGCCCTTGGCAAGTCAGGGCCATATCAATGGATGATGGTAGCACTGGCCCATTTCAAACCACTTCACATGGTGTATGCCTTGCGTGTCCGAAATGAGATGAAGTGGTTCGATCTGTAGCCACTATGCACGACAGCCGGCATCTTTGTTGGCAAAAGGGTTAAAGTGCACCGCCGCCAGGGGAAGCGAAGGAAGGCAAAGAATGCAAGGGAAGTGAAGGAAGAAACGGTAAAAATGATGCTAAGCATAGTGTTGATTCAAGCCCATCTCCAAGTGATAAACGGCGTGGGAGTGGTCTGCCGACAGACTGGATTGATTCCTTGCATTGATGATTTCACCAAGGGAGGGTGCACACGAGAGGTACATATATAGTTGGGCCTTGGTGGCCATGTAAGGTATGGCAAATTGTCATACACCCAGGTGTAATTCAATTTCTATTAACCTTGTGTTTCGTCACTTTTATTTATCTGGCGACGAGCCTGCCAATCCAGTGGTTGAATCGCGGGCTTTTATCGGCCGTGTAACCATTCGTGGTCACTGTTTTCGTGTTGGTCTCTTGGGTCCACCAAACTCACTCATCGCCCATTGACCGCAAAGGCAAACGACGCTGGTCAACATGACGCCTCCTCTTTTTGTCAGACACAAGCCCAACCTCATTATCCATGACACGACCCTACGGGACGGCGAACAGGTAAGCGACATAAACGGCGTCTACGCCACTGGAATTCACAACCTTTCGATTCATCGATATCCACGCGCTTGCCCAGGTCATTAGGTCATCGGACTCACTGGACTAGCGACTGGTGGCTCGAATCTAGGATTCAAAATGGCAGACACAGTAGTGATTGTATTGGCACAATATTACTTAATGCCAATCACTCTATGCGTTTTCACTTGTCTCTTTCCACTTTTCCATGCATTCACTAGGCACCTGGGATTGCGTTTTCGCGGGAATCTAAAGTTTTGATTGCAAAGCAGCTATCGCGGCTAGGCGTCACAGTCATTGAGGCTGGGTTTCCCTGTGCGTCACCCGAGCACTATGAAAGCGTCAAGCAGATTGCGCAAGAAGCTGGGCCGCTGATGGAGGGCCGCGAGAAGCTAGGCCAGCCGGCTATTATTGCTGCCTTTGCGCGGATGATTGAAAAAGATATCCGCCGCACGTACGAGGCCATCTCGTACGCGCCACGCCATCGGTTGCTGGTCTTTTCGGCCATCTCTGACCTACACTTGAAATACAAGCTGTGCATCACTCGGCACGAGTGTTTGTCCCGGATCCGCCAGGGATTGGCGTTAGCCACCGCGCTGTGCAACGATGTTTGGCTGGGTTTAGAAGATGCGAATCGAGCCGACCCAGAGTTGGTCTTTGAGGTGGTGGAAATTTGCCAGGAAATGGGCGTCCAAACGCTGGTCATTGCAGATACCGTGGGATCATCGCTTCCCGGCGAGTTTGGCGAACTCATTCAGCAGGTGCGACGCAAAATCACCGACGACCGCCTGGTGCTTGGCGTGCATTGCCACAACGACCTGGGACTGGCCACAGCCAACACATTGGCAGCAGTGCAAAACGGCGCCCGTCACGTGGAGGTGACCATCAGCGGCATTGGGGAGCGTGCTGGCAACACTGCCCTGGAAGAAGTGGTGATGGCCATCGACTCGCACCCAGACTCCTTTCCCGTAACCCATGCTATCAATACTAAGCTCCTATGTGAAACCGCAGCGCTGGTGGCCAAACTGGGCGGGTTCACTATTCCCCAAAACAAGCCATTGGTCGGTCGGTTTGTATTTACTCACGAGTCAGGTATCCACCAACATGGCATGCTGGCTAATCGCAATACCTACGAGTTTGTTCACCCAGAAGACGTGGGTGCCACCGGTGGGCTAGTATTGGGCAAGAATAGCGGACGCCATGCGGTGCGGGATCGACTGCTAAAATTGGGATACGGCGAACCTACTCCTTACGAGTTGGGGCTTTTATGCACCAAGGTCAAGATCCTGGCAGACTCGAAGCCCATTGTGGAGGACGACGACCTCATCAAGATTATTGGCAAGCGACCGGGCGGCCCAGATGGCGAGTTTCACCACCCTTGAGCAGCAGCCACCCGTGCTTTGCTACCGCCAATGATCTGCATAATTTTGATTACGCTGGAGCACAGCACCATTGGTGGAAATAGGAATTAAGAGGTCTATAATGCGCATAGGCAAGGTAGTATAGCTTTTTAGTGCAGCCTGCTGGGTCATGTACTCAGCCCACCGGTGGGGACACGGATACTTATACAAAGAATGCACTTTGGTGACTAGCTGGCGCATTGGTTTTAAGCGCCACATTAATGACCGCACGCCATGGCTTAGGTCCACTAGTTTAACCAGACTCTGCGTTGAGAAAAGAGATGAGGTGGGAATGTTTTATTTCAGTTGGTTGCACCTTGGTGCCAATATATTAAATTTTTTGTTGGCACACTACGGTGCAGCGTACAGAGTATATGGCTGCTGCCTAAGAGGGAGATCAGACTTCCAATTAAGCGAGTAAAGGGGGTATTCAAAGGTATCCATGATACTGCCGTGTGTGGACTGCGCAATCGTATCCTACTGGTCACACACAGCAGTGCGACGAGTTGTTTACATGGACGTGGATATTGTTGTTATAGTTGAATTGATGGCCACTTTGACTATTAGCTTTTACAGCTAGCGTCCGCAAGTACTCACACTGGCTATAGAACACCAGCGGCCCAGGTGGATGCTATGCTGAATAGAAGCAATAGTGGTAGTATCAGCTTATCAAACGGGAACTATCATTGCTAATAGTAAACTGCCTGAGAGCAGTGGTTGGCAAAGTATACCAAACACATGAACCAAATGCTCAGCCACGCTCAATTGCTGTACTTGACAATGGCACCAGCATACAGAGTATAGGCGCAACCCACCACCAATTGTCCACACGGGTGAAAGTGCTGGTACAGTGCACTTTTCTAGCGAGTAGTGCCTAATTCCCACAAATTGCTGCGATTGCTTTTTTTAAATACCATCATGCCCCTGCACTAACCAACACTCACTTATGCCTTATGCCTGGCACCTTTTGGCCCTCCATTGTATCAGCATGCCAGCAGTGGGCATTAGCAAGCATTATCACACTGCTAGCTGCCAACACTGGTCCTTGGGTTGACAGCAAATGCACTGATACTGAGAGATGTCTGCTGGCGGCCCAACTCATTTGCTTAGTCACTAGAGAGCGTCGAGGAAGAGAGTTGCTGTTACCAGCATTGGCTAATATTTTCTAGGCCTCGCTCTCACAAGTAAATAAACCCAATTGTGCACAGCTGTGTTAGCATATGTGGCATTCTGCTGCTTTATTTGTGCGGTTGAGTGATGGTGATTTGCTTGAAAAAGCAGCTCTTTTACAATAGAGCATCCGTTGCCAAGCGCAAGTATGCTTCGATAGGCAGCCTCTTGTCCTTGCCTCCTTTAAGGCTAGCCACTGCAAGCGATACACAAGAGTTGAGGTAGCCATTGAGAGAGTGAGTGGAGCACATATGAGAGTGTTGGGTGGAGCAAACCTGCTGTGGTGAGCGGGCAATGTGCTCTGCTGCTTTGCTAACTCACCAGCACACCTCAGCACAGGACCGCAGTGAGCCCAGCCATTCTGCGAATTGACAGCAAGGCGAGTTGGGGGACAGCGCACCACTGGTTGGCGGCAAAGGCCTAACGGTGCCTTTGGTCGCTGGGTCAATTTTTGGCACTGGCCATCTTTGTGTTACGGATGGATAAAAATATCACAAGGGCCCAGGATTCCATGAATGCATGGGGCCCAGCGCTCTTACACACTGCATGCCTGCCTTGGGATGGCTGCTGTGATAGCCAGTCAAGGCAAGGGATGGCCATTTTTGCAGCCTCATTCGACCACGCCACATGGCACCTGGCCATGGGTGTGGTGCAACAGAGTGCCAATGTAGCACCAGCGCCATTCAGCCTGGTCCATAAGTGTCGCCTCAGCCAAGGTTCTTCCAGCAAGCATGGCGATAAGAGCAAGGCGCACTTGGAAGACCAGTGATAAAGTGTACAATGTGTTACCTCTATCCCAATGCGCTTATCACATGCCCTTGGTTAAACGCGGGAATGGGGCATGCGCCTATGCCCACTGTGTCAGCGGCAGTGCTTCTTTTTTCAAGCACCATAGGGCAGCCAAATCAGTCACCGATGGTACGTGAGTGGCCAAGACCAATAGCAATGTGTAACCCTGATGTGCACCCAGACTGACCCGGCACTCCCATTCGCTGCCCTTTAGTAGCACACGGCAAAGAAAAGAAAAGAAAAGGAAAATGAGACTGCCAACGAGGCCCTTCTGACAGTTACACTGTTTCTTGTTTATGGTTCACGAGCCATTGTGCCAGGCACTGCATTGGCGACAGAACTATTGATCAAGTCCTGCCAACTGATTGTTACCCGCATACCAGCACCCTTTCAGCCCTCTGTGCTGTAGTTGGAGGTCTAGGCAAGGTGGCATTTCGAGAAAGACATGCTACCGTGTCTCCAGCGACTGGCCTTAAGTGAAAAATGGATAAATACTTGTAAGTGTGCCACCCTCTTCACACCCTCATTGTTTTCACACAGTTTTCTCAATTGCAGCCATTCTCCCAACGCCTTCTTCCTTGCGCTATTCACGCCCAAGTATCCTCTCTTTGCCTCTGCCTGCTCAGTCTCGTAGCTCTACCGTACCCTGCTCTTGCCACCCCGTGCATTAGCATCGACCCCACGTTCACCATGGCTCGTATTTCAATTTGGTTGTTGGCTGCTGTGGCAGCGGTTGGCCTAGCCCATGCCACGACAACGCCGCAGCAAGGCGGAGATACTGCGGAAGGGACAATGCTGAAAGATTTGCCAGATGAAACGCTACACAAAGTCCTTTACTATCTACCAGATGATATCGAAAATGTTAAATTAACGGCTAAGCGGTTTCACGCGTTGGCAGTAACAGCTAGAGACCTCCACTTTGGTGGCAAGGTAAGCTTAAACAATTGTATTGTATTGGTTACGGTGCCTCTGTATAGTAATGTAGGGTTGGAGTGCACTATTTTCCCCATTTACCCTAGCCAATGCTATGGCGTAGCTAATCATTGGTGCCTAGCCAAATACCCAAGATTGTAGTATATATACTTAGTGCAGCTGGTCCAGCAAAGAAGCAACTCTATAGCACTTACTGATGAAGACGTGCAACACTGGTTCTCTTGGCTATTTGTTGTGGTAATCTGCTATAGGTGTTTTATGACCTTCGCCACCACCTGGGTTTACCAGTCATGAAAGGATCACCCACTCTAGTTGGACTGCAAACCCTGCTGGAGTGCGCCGAAACAGAGTTTCTTTATATAACTCATGACTTGGCTGATTATCTAAATTCTATAGCGGAGGGTAAAAGTTTTATGAAACCGAGTCTGAAACTACTTTGGCCTGATCTTTTCCAGCACCGCACTTTTCCAAAGCTGGATTTACCTGAGCTGATGAAACAATGGGCTAGTGGTGGGTTGCTTTTGCGGATACGCCCAAACGACGTCAAGCATAGTCTCGCCAACCTCGGCCTAAAGTTTAACAACGGTTACATCGTTGGCGTGGTAGGCGAGTTCTTCAAGGTACTGGGCAATGGCGACCTACGCAAAAGCTTCGAGACCATTGCGGATTTGTCAGCACAAGAGCCAAGCACCATTGAGGACGTGGCTTCGACTGAAAAGGATCCCGCAGAGGAAGCTCGCATGCTGCAGATCAGGGAGCATCGTGGGTATCTGTATGATCTCTGGTTAAAGGTTATTGACCATGACGAAAAGAACCAGCTGCGCTATTATCTCGAGAACCTGCTGGCATACAACGTGATTCCCCGTATCATTGGCCAAGTGCTGGAGTCTGACATATATGAGATAGATTTGAAACTTGCAAAGCAGCACAAGTATGAAATGGCTTTGGATCTTGCAAAACAGCTCCATCAACTGGATGGCGTTAAGCGGGTTATTGCGGCTTGTCCTGAGAATGCTCCCAACTATTACGAGTTCATCCTATTGTATATGACCCAACAAAAGCCGCAGGATAGTAACAGCTTCCTTCCCACGGTCCAAGCGGAGGGAAATCTTGATGTCCAATGGTTGTATCGTTGCCTTCAGGATGATACCTTTTACGATAGGGTGAAGGAGTGGGCAGAAATTTTTGAAGATATTTCTCCTAACGATTTAGAGGAATGGAGCAAACAGGATAGAGATAAGTGCGCAGGAATGCAAGGAAAATATACGCGTGGCTATTTATTTTCTGGCGATCTAAAAATTGCATTTTATGGTCTCAGTGGTGAAACTACTGATGATTATATTATGCGTAAAGATGCATAGTGTTATGATTGGGGCCAGCGAATAAAGACCTTACCTATTTCATTGTTTACCAGCAATATGGTAACCAAGTGGACAAGAGTGTCTGAGCCATTATTCAGAGCGTGGGTTTGTCTACAGGGATAGTAATGTGGTGAAACGAGGCTTGTGTGGCCAGGTTCGGTTGTTCCTTCAGCAGCTGACTACAAGCGGTGTCTCTGGTGGCAGTCAGCTAGTTAGAAGCAATCAGCACTCCCCTTGTGTTTCGGCTACGGTAGCCATCCACATACGGTGGTAAGGTGGCGTTGTGTGCGCTAATCCTGTCACTAAAAGGATGGACTGGTCAGTCACAGCCCGCGGTTGCTACAGAAGTGCCACTTTATATGTGCGGCCTCGGTAGATAAGAGCTGCTTGTAGAAACAGAGGTCACCAGCCCCATCTGGTCCCTAATGAAGGAGGAGGTCGCGACAAGGCTGGGGATGGGAATTCCCGCTTTCCTTTTGCTTTGTTTTGGCAATTTCTTGTATGAAAATCGTTTACGGTTGCGCTGTGTACAGGCTTTACAGCTATTTTTACTAGCACGCGGTTCAGTCTGCTCTATGCTGGGGGATTCGTTGTTTGAGCGGTTCAGTGTATCTGCTGCTTCACTGGGCTAATACACAAGAACGCCGCCGCGTATCAGCCGCCCTTTTCTTACACAGCTGAGCAGCAGTGGATTTAGGGTTATGACCTACTGTAGCCAGCCATGGGACAAAACTAATGTTAGCCAGCTTAGGTAGCCAGTAAAAGGCAGGTATATAAGACTGCACCGGCGCTGAGACTAGTAAACCTCCTCCTGGAGCTATAATGAATAGAGAGAAAATGGCAACGAAGGATTTTCCTGAGAGTTCTTCCCACTTCACTCGACTTCGATAATTTCCTAAAAATAGGGGATATCTCTAGTCAGCAAGGGCAAAAAACACCGCAAAGTCATTGTCGCCACATCAACGGCTTAAAGACGAAATGTGCCAAAAAGTTTAGTAACGGCCAGGGCGCAATACTGACTGATGCTACGGCTGGAAGTTTTTATGGATTTGCTAATTATCGATTGCGGTATAAACTTTTTATTCAAAGTGAATTGCAAAACATCTCGTTGGCTACCAGCTAATTGGTGATCGTTTTGACGGCGCTGTAAACCGTTGACCCCAAGACCCACTCTATATTTCGTCTTCATTGTTTTACAGTTCACCGCCTGTGCCTGAACGCAAATCGCCATGACCAGTCTTAAAGCGGCCAGTCCCCAGGACCTGGCTGATCCACGCGGCCCCGTCACACCGGAACAGAGTCAGAAGGCCGAAGAATTGAAAACAGACGCCAACAAGTACTTCAAAGGTAGGGCAGCTCGAGTTCATCTACTGTCAACGAGCAATGGCCGCAGGATTCACGGCATGGGCTGGTGATCCCAACTCATTGGCCTGTTCATTACTGGCCTCGGGGGATTCTAATGTTTGTAGCGGTCATCGAGCTACAATGCATTGCGCAAGGAGAAAGAGGAGGAGGGCTAAAGACTGCGACGTTGCCTGTGTACAAGTTCCAATAGTCAGGCAATTGACGTGCGTTTTTTAAGTACTTTTGTATGCATATGGGCACCAATCACACATGAATGGTCTAACATGACTGCAGAGTGCAAGTACGACGATGCCATTCGACTCTACACTGAAGCTATTGAGCTGGATCCGACCCAGGCCGCGTATTACTGCAACCGAGCGTTTGCGTACATTAAGACGGAAGCATTTGGCTATGCGATTGCCGATGCGGAAAAGGCCATCGAGCTCGACCCTTCGTTCGTCAAGGGTTACTACCGTCGAGCCACGGCCAATATGGCGCTATGCAACTTCAAGACCAGTTTGCGCGATTATCGCACCGTGGTCAAGCGTGCTCCGGGATTTGCTGATGGCCGCAAGAAGTTGGCCGAGTGCGAAAAGATTGTGCGCCGGGTCGAGTTTGAAAAGGCCATCGAGTTTGATGACACCGAGCGGAGCATCGTCGATCAGATTAACCTCGAGGCCATGTCTATTGATGATTCATACGATGGCCCACGGCTTCCCCAGGCACCCGAGTCGGCATCCACAACACCAGCCCAGGCCATTGATGTATCTTTTGTGGATAGCATGGTGGTATGGTTCAAGGACCAAAAGAAGCTGCACAAGCGCTATGCTTACCAGATCGTGATGGCTGCCAAGGATATCTTCACGGCGCTGCCCAGCCTTGTGGATATCCACATCCCTCAAGACGTTCGTTTGACCATCTGTGGAGATGTCCATGGGCAGTTCTTTGACTTTTTAAACATCTTTGAACTCAATGGCCGTCCATCACCAACCAACTGGTACCTGTTCAATGGGGACTTTGTGGACCGTGGCAGCTTCTCTGTAGAGGTGATTTTGACGCTGTTGGCGTACAAGTGGCTGTATCCCGAAGCGGTGCACCTGGCGCGGGGCAACCACGAAAGCATGAACATGAACAAAATGTACGGGTTCGAAGGCGAGGTCAAGTCCAAATTCTCCGATATGATGTTCAAGCTGTTCACCGAAACGTTCAACGCTCTGCCCTTGGCCCACCTGGTGCAGGACAAGATCCTGGTCGTGCATGGGGGCTTGTTTAGCCGCGATGACGTGACGCTGGACGAGATCCGTGCGATCAACCGGTTTTCCCAGCCGCCAACTTCGGGCCTTATGTGCGAGTTGCTGTGGTCCGATCCCAAGCCCACGCCAGGGCGCCAGCCTAGCAAACGCGGCACGGCCATCGAGTTTGGACCCGACGTCACTGAGGCGTTTTTGAAGCACAACAACCTTGATATGGTAATCCGAAGCCACGAAGTCAAGGACGGCGGGTACAGCATCGACCACAACGGCAAGTGCGTCACGGTGTTTTCGGCACCCAACTACTGTGATACCATGACTAACCTGGGAGCGTACATCCACGTTACCGCTGATCGTGAGCTCACCTACCATACCTTCAAAGCAGTACCTCACCCCGCCAATGTTAAAGCCATGCAGTACGCGTCGCAGTTCAATTCATTTGGCATCTAGTGGCGTCACGTTGAATTGCAATTGATAGCATCGGTGGAACCAAGCGGTTAGACAGGTCATTTCCAGCCCAAAGCAATGGTCCTTTGGCTTTTGCTGTGTCATGCGTTTACCCCTTGTAGGACATGCTGGCAAGCTCACGACAGAATAAACAAACAGAATGCACTCAAGGCACTGGTGTTGCATGCGCTAGTTTATTGCATCATTATCCTGCCCAGTTGAGACGCATTTTGCATGGTCCTTGCTCTCGTTAGCTATGCACTCGCTGTTGCAGCAGCGAGTCGGCGCTAGTTCTCTCTGCTCAGCTAGATTAACTTGAGCCAAGTCTGGCCTTGTACATACTTCTTAATACCTATCCCCCAGCGGCGCTTTTTCACACATGTGTTACCGTGTACCCCACCACAGCTGCCAGTGCGGACACTGCTGCAGTCGCCAGGGCAGCATTACAGTGGGATGTTGCCATGCTTTTTGGCGGGGTTCTTGAGCTGCTTGCCCTCCAAAATGGCCAAATCTTCGATCAAACGGCTGCGAGTTTGGCTGGGTTCGATAATATCGTCCACGAACCCACGTTTGGCAGCGGGTAAGGGGTTGGCAAATTTATCGGTGTACTCGGCGACCCGCTCTTCAATGTTGGCCTGCTTGCGGAAGATAATTTCCACCGCACCTTTGGCACCCATGACGGCAATCTCGGCAGTCGGCCACGCATAATTGACATCACCGCGCAGGTGCTTGGAGCTCATAACATCGTACGCTCCGCCATACGCCTTGCGGGTAATCACGGTCAATTTGGGCACGGTAGCCTCAGCATACGCATACAGTAGCTTAGCCCCATGCCGAATGATGCCGTTATGCTCCTGCGCTGTTCCCGGCAGAAACCCAGGCACATCCACCAACGTTAGCAGTGGGATGTTGAATGCGTCACAGAATCGAACAAACCGCGCCGCCTTGACCGAGGCATTGATATCCAGTACGCCAGATGAGACCAGAGGCTGGTTGCCCACGACCCCCACGGTTTTTCCATCCAAGCGAGCGAACCCAACAATCATGTTGCGCGCGTAATCAGGCATGATCTCGAAAAAGTGGCTGTCATCCACGATGCGAGCCACCACGTCCTTCATATCGTACGCCTTGGTGGAGTCAGTTGGGACAATCGTATCCAAGGCCCCGTCACTTCGGACAGCCGAATCAGCGGTGAAGCGGCGTGGGGCCGGTTCGCGATTGGACAGAGGCAAAAAGTCGACAAAATCCCGCAACTTGGCCAGCGCCTCGATATCGTTGTCAAAAGCCAAATGGGCGACTCCTGATTTGGCCGTGTGGGCCTTGCTTCCACCCAACTCTTCCTGGGTCACATTCTCATTGGTGACTGCTTTGACGACTTCGGGTCCCGTAACAAAAAGATACGACGTGTCACGAACCATAAAGGTAAAGTCGGTGAGGGCGGGGGAATACACGGCACCACCAGCGCAGGGGCCCATGATCAGCGAAATTTGGGGCACCACGCCAGACGCCATCACGTTGCGCTGAAAAATATCGGCGTAGCCCGCCAGTGAATCCACTCCTTCCTGAATACGAGCACCGCCCGAATCGTTGAGCCCAATGACGGGTGCCCCGGCTAGCATGGCCTTGTCCATGACCTTGCAGATCTTGCTGGCGTGGGTCTTGGATAAGCTACCACCAAAAGCCGTAAAATCTTGGCTGAATAAGTACACGGTGCGGCCATTGATCTTGCCGTGGCCAGTGACCACGCCATCACCGGTGATGCGGATGTTGGGCATGCCAAAGTCCTCGCACTGGTGTTCAACAAAGGCATCGTATTCGCGGAACGTGCCAGCGTCTACTAGCAGCTCGATACGCTCACGCGCCGTCAGTTTGCCCTGATGCGATCCGACAGCGGATTACATTGGGAGCAATGCGTGGAATCGAGGCAAGTTAATACGGTGACGTGTGTATACATCTATGTGGTGCAAAGGAAAAATCGCTCAAGAGCGCTCGCAACACTCAAAAATAAACCTCCTGTTCAGACTGCTCTGAACTACACTGACCTTGTTATGCTGAGCTTCTATTCGTATCTCACCGCCACCTAACTTGGCCTCTTGACGCTTTCTTTCAATCTTTTGGGCCACCGGCTAGTGCCATTATCCCAGCATTTGTAGGGCAATCAAGCGTTACAGATACACAGGCCATTTGATTCACTTGGCATGGGTTAACACGATTATATAGATAGTCGCTTCAGTCAAAGGCTACCTGTGCTTGGCCCATTTCCTTGGGTATCGTTAGTCTATACATAGCGTGCGCAGTAAGGCGTAAAGGGTGTACGTTGACCAGGTATTAGTATTTACATTAGTTTTCAGAGCCGCGGCGGATTGGAGTCGGGCCTGCAGAGCAAACGCGGGCACTGTACGTGGGACCAACGCGGACGTGGTCGACCGTGCAGTCCACCCACGCAAAGGAATGGGGCGGCGGATAACCGACAACAACGCCATGGCAATAGTTACGTAACGTACGTGGTGCCACGGGCAAAGTAGACAGGGCAACGGCCTATTACACGCTCAGGTGTAAAGAAGACTAATAAAGCACGGGCAGTGCACCAATTCAGTAGTGGGCAGAGCCAGGCTGGTTTGGTTCGGTTCAGTGCGGGACAGCTGGCGATGGCCTCTAGGCAATGCACTTTGGCTGAATTGCCCGCAACGAGAGCTGGGTGGGTGGGGTAAGAATTGGTTAGGGAGTTTAGGGGAGGTAATGGAAAGGTCGGCAAGGAGCGCAGGGGTGCCAGTAGTCGTGATGCTAGACCAAGGTTATTGGGAAGGTGGGAGGGGCAAGGAGGAAATACAATGGTCTATGGAGCTGGGCCCAACGACCATCATACCCAGGCTGACTTGAGGCACCTGAGGGTGGGAGCGCTGGCAGTCAGTGATGGTGCGTCGTGTTGACTAGCCGATCGTGGGACCAAGTGCTGGGTGTGACTGGGCCTTTGGGCAGCAGGCACCGCAAGCGCACCATTGGCGTGGAAATCGAGCTGCGAGTGGCCGTGGCACCCGATAGGTGCCCCAGTTCCGACAATGTGTGTGAAAGTATAGTGGTGCCGTGCGCACGCGGTCGTATCTGCTCA
>JANBQA010000364.1:0-16459 GCA_027576955.1 Dimargaris xerosporica
CGCAACGGCCACGCATTGCACAACGCCCCCCACCACCTGTGGAGCTGAGCCCGCCCGCCTGCCCGGACCACTTTGACACCTGCCTTGTCCAGGAGATGCCTTGGCTGGGGCCCGAGTTTGCTTGGCCAGCTGACACCACTTCTGCGACATTTTTCCATCGGTTGGCGCCTATCAGTGAACTACACCTGACCAATAGTCAGCCACCCGTGTCACACTTTATTCTTTTTTTTTCTTTGTCGCTCTAGCACCGATAAACTGCATCGCCGCCCCCCATCGCGCAGCCACGCCTGCACGTAATTCTTACTCCAAGCCCTGCCACCGCCGCGCATCTTGCCTCAAGACTCTTGGCGAGTGGTGCGAGCAACGTCACCAGGCCCCTGCAATGGCGGCGGATCTTACGCGCAAGGTCAGCCGCCGTCTCGAGCGCCGGTACTCTGTGCGGTCGGTGTCGGATTCCTTTGGGAAAGTGGAAGCCGCCATCAACAAAACGCCCACCGCGGTCGATGACCCGCAAAAGGCACTCGACAGCTGGGTTCATAACATGGACCTTCAGTTTACCCAGTCGGGCGGGTTCTTTAACCCCGACTGCCCGCATGCGTACCTCAATATGCTGGAGTCGCCGTTCTTTGAATACCACCGTCCCAGCATCCTCAAGTACATGCTGGCCTTTAGCCAACAAAAGATTACGCGGCGCATGGCCTGGATCATTCACCTGCTAGCGCTGGGAGCGGTCTCCCTGTACGATCGGCTGCTCACTTTGCTGGTGCAGCACTCCATTGTGACCCGCCTAAAAACCTACATCACCCGTGACTATGATATCAACCTCAAGTTTCCCGCTCTCGTGCTGCTGACGGATATCTGCTGCCAGGAGGAGCTGCCGCCAACGGATTTTGCCGCCCTTGACGAGGGGTTTATCGCCTATTTGCTGTACATGATCGAAAAGACACGGTACTCGCACGAGCAGTGCAACGAAGCCGCTTCGAAGCTTGTGTTGGCCATTCACAAGCAGGGCACGCTTCGACCATTTGATGCTGTGGGCACCGACGATGCCAAGGACGTGAAGTCATCCAAGTCGCTTCAGACCCCCGCGCTGCAGCGAGCATCGCCCCGGTCGCAATCGACCGCGATGCTGAGTCCTTTACCCAGTAGCCTTGCCATGACTCAGCGATCCGTGTCCACCTCGGGCCACTCCCATCCTGAAGCGGTGCCGTCGTTGCGCGTGATCCATACGATATGCCGTGAGCGCGACAATTGCATGACCTTTGCTGAGAACCTTATCTTTATTCTGAACCGCGAGGTGGATCCGGATACGACGTTGTTGATCCTAGACTTTATCCACACCATTGTGACCACGCCGGGTAGTTATACCCTGTTCTTTACCAACGACCTGCGTGTGCTCATCGATGTGATTATTCGTGAGCTGCACAATTTACCATCGGATGCTGATGGGCTTCGCCTCGCGTACCTTCGGTTGGTGGCACCGATCATTCTGAACACCCAGTATTGCCAGATCCGGCACAAGGCAGCGCACCTGGCAACTTTGCTTCGAGCACTGACTAGCCAACGGAGCCTGGCTACAGCTTCGCCAGCCCTGCGGCGTACCATTGTGCAGACGGTCAAACTGTGCGAGGATCCATTGGCGTATGGTCCCCTCATGTAAAACCTGCTCGTGGTGGCACATTGTGTTATGTTTGGATTTTGCTAGCTTTTATTTTCGCTGTATGCTTAATTGTTGAGAGGCCGCTCAGAACCCAGTTGTTGTTCTGGGTTGTTTTTTAGAGAGAGAGGGGGGAGGCATTGATTAATCCTTGGTTTTTGGGTGATCAATGGCTTGCTGGCTTAATTTTTAAGGCATCTCTTTAATCGCGTAGACATTTTTTCTACCAGTTTTTTGTTTCTTGCCAGTTATGGTGTATGTGGGTTTATTTATCATTGCCGCTGCATACTGCCGCATTTGTGCCTAGACATTGTTTTTTTGTTCAAACCTGAATACTGCCCAGAAGCACTCGGTGTATGTTAAACGGTGTTTGACTTTTGAAGGGTGTTAAATGCAATTTATTATGTAAAGCAAAACAGAGCAAAGTCAAGCGAGTGGTTTGGAAGCCCCCACTATCAGTGCTGCCGTGAATGAAACTAGATCACGTGTGTAATACAGCAAAAATTTGCGTCCACATAGGGCTCCTTGGTAGCGCGGCAAAAAATTTTCCGCTGGGCAGACGTAGTAAGTGGGGGCTATTTAAGGCGATAGTCGTTGTGCCCAGTGGTCGCTGTGATTCTCGTTTGGTTCGCTTTGGCATTGTCTGATATTTCGCATTGTTCTCTTGGGGTCGGGGGCATTTGTTCTTTTGTGTGTCGCCTTTGGCTTTTGTTAGTTTTGTGCGGCGTGCGCGCCATCGATGAATTGGGCGGTTTCGATGCATTGCTGGTAAGTACGCAATCGGAATCCCGAATTTCATGTGCACCGGTTGTAACTTCAGCCATCGAATCATTGGTGATGAACAACAAGAAATTAGAGTCAAACGCTGAGGCTTTCTCCGGGCCATTTGTTTGGCTCGGATAACACTACCATGTGGGGCCCGTGTTGATGATTTTTACTATATCTGAAACGATTCTGTTAGTGACCCGCACGACACGTTTGTCGGTCCGGCTGTAGAAAACAAGATCCGACAATTAACTGTGTCTTTGGTCGATAATTGTATGCGGCTGGTTGATGACAACTCTGGGTCGTTAGATACGATGCGCGTAGAATTTCCCATCTGCTGGCTTGCAAAGGGATGCCTCTTGCTTGGAGTTAGTGTAATAAATACCAATTTAATAGTCCTAATAGCATTGTAATAGTGAAACTATTAGCACCAAAGCAGTGATTGTAGCACGCCTAATACAAATGGCTGACGGTGCTACCATCAGTTTCAGCATATGGGTGCTGGTACTCTCATACCTCTGGACAGCAAAGTGACATGGCACAGGAAGCGCTGTCTCGTATCCTGTAGCAGCAACAGCGGCCAGCAAAGGTCCCACCCATGCTTGAATTTTTGTAACCGGCCCACCCTATCACCGGCAGTGTCGCGTACGGTCACCTGCACCAGGCTTCCCCTTTGTACGGCAGCAATCTGCGCGCATGCTATCGGTTTCAGCTTCATTGCACACTCATGCCGCTGCTATTGCGCATTCCCATTCCGACGCGTCTCTTCCTATTCCAGATTATCTGCTCTTCCTCACTCGGTCGCTTCAGTTGTGGCTTTGCATCTCCTGATCGATTAGCAGCAAGCGCATGGCCGCATTGCGTTGCCCACTATGTCCAAGTTTTCCACGCAGGCGTTCCAGGAAAAGCTGCACAAATTGACCGACACCCAGGACTCCATTTCACTTCTTTCGCAATGTAAGTCTAGGCACACTTGTAGCCAGTCAATGCCTCCTGCTCGTAGCATTGGCCATTAGGAACCTCTGCGATCTCGTTCGGTCGCCTTGGCATGTTGTGCTGATTGTGGGGTATGCCGTTGCTATTGGTTCCATGGTGATTTTATTGTAGGGATGATTTACCATCGGCGTCATATCAAAGAAATTGTCGAGACATGGTATGACACGCTGAAAACTGGTAGGTGCATTAAACTATCACGTATCACACCTTTTATCACCTTTTTTGACGCCTATTTTTCTTATTCTCTCGCCATCCACACTCATACTCATACACAGCTCTTCTATCTGGCGCTGGTTTCGGTCTACTTCCACTGATCACATCATGGGTACAGCTTCAGTCCGTCAACAGTTGACGCTCTTCCATCTTTGCAACGATGTGCTCCAAGCCAGACGCAAAAAGGGCCATGAATACCGCGACGCCTTTCGGGTCCGCCTACCCGAAGCAGTCGAGGCATTTAAGCAGCATGCGCCTAATTCGCTGCTGGGTCGGCTGGTGCATGTGCTGGACGTGTGGCAGGAGCGAAGCGTGTACGACAGGGCCTTTGTCACTAAATTGCACGAGCTGTTAGCGGTGGACGGCGCACGATCACCAAAGACCGATAGTCAACTTGGTCGGCTGACTCGTCTTGACCGCCAGCTCAGTGCTGCCGAGGCCCATGACCACCAAAGTGATCAAAAGTGCATGGGATTGCTGGCGCAGCTTAACGCTCGACTGAACCAAGGCGGTAAGTGCTCGTTGCATTGCTGGTTCCTGCGCGGCGTGAGGGTCTAGTGCCTCTGCCGAATACATTGCCACTCAGGTACTGATGTGGTTTTTTAGGGCTAGCTCCTGGTCCTTTTACGATGTTGCCGGTATGCTGTGGTCATTTGCTGTAGATGGCCATCCTGTGGATCAGCTCCTTCCCCAGGTCCTGAATAGCTGGAGCCAACGGCAGCAGGAGCTCCAAAAGCATGTGGCCTTGCGCAAAGACCTAATTGATACACTAACAGCACTTTTGGCTCAGCACCAAGAAAAGCTGACGGACGTTACGAAGCACCTCAAGGTAAGAACCGTCTATAACGAGGGTGATGGTCATAGTCGACTATTTTGTTACCTTCCCATTAAGTGGTCGGTATTTTAGCGTACCCGGTGCTCCTTGGTGATATTGGGCATTGGGTTGCCAGCAGTAGGATTTTTTCTGATCGAATCTCTGCTAACTTGGTAGGCTGTATACCCAATGGTTTTTTATTGCTTTTACCATTAGGACTGCGAGTTGACGCTAGAGCGTCTGGCACCCCTTACATCGGCCCTGCCCAGTCAGCCTCACTCTTTGCGGGACAAGTCGGCGTCCACTGCGCATCGGTCACCATCGCCAGCGACACCGCCAGGCAGCCCGCCATCCTGAGTGTATGTGTAAAGAAAACAGTAACTGCGGACAGGTTTCTGGACCAATCGCGAATACCGGGTATATCGGGGCCGACCTTTCCCCAATGATACGTCACAGCTTCACCTGATAATGAACGGTGTCGGTTATAGAATCCCTTTTGGGGCATTTTTTGTGAAATGTAGCGTTTAATGGTGCTAATTTTTAACCCGTGGCCCTTTTTTTTATCTTACAAGCCATCACTGCTGTTGCTGCAGCAGCTGCTACTGGGTAGATGGGCCTGGCACAGCTCACCCATGTGCCGTTATGGTTAGGGCTATACCAGCGCCTGCCTTGTGTGTACCGATATAAATTGTGATGATCTGTTGCGTGCATGGAAAAGGCGCTTGAACATTGTGCATGTATATGTGTGTGCGTGTGTCAATGGGGGTAAATAAGGTCGATAACCAGGTCAACTTATTTATCGATAACCGGCATTGGCTAACAGCACCACTTGTCTGCCCTGCCTTGCAGCCATGGACCACGTGCTAGCTTCCTATTAACTTTTTAAGGTGGCGCGGCGTATGATGCTCAGGCCAGCGGTATCGTCTTGGAACCCAGGGGTAGAAACTCGTATGCTCGAGTGTTTTTTTTGCGCTTAGTACCGGTCACTGAGCTGCAAACCCAGCGTTTAAAGCGGTGATTGTCCTGACCGAGGTCAGCTGCACTATTCTAGCTGAGCAGGCCCTGCTTCCTTGTTCTTTCGTATCTTGTTTATTTTAGTGTGTGTGTGCTATAGCAAACGTGCACACCGCGTCTCCCACACGCTTATACCTTAACCACCACCATCACCGCTTTTTCTGGGGTGACCAGACCACATTTCTTCTACCATCTGCCGAGCCAAAGTAGCGTGTCATTGCTGACCCACTGGCAGCCATGTCCAGCCTTAGTAGCGGCGTTGCAGGTAACTAACCATAGCTAGCGTCGTTGGCTTTGTTCGCTAGGCGCATCTGATTTCCTACAGCACCCAGGATGAGACCGGGAGCAGCCCGTTTACAATGCCATCAGCCGCTGCAAATCGTTTACAGTGATGCCTTTCTGGCATGATGATGCAACGGCTATTAAGCATTAGCATTGACTGGGTAGGGAGAGGGATTCCCCCCTTTATTTTGGCTACTGGTGCTTTGCAATGTCCTGCCAATTACCAGTTTCCGCCGCGCTGCAAGAGCGGTTAGCATCTATCCGAGGCAAACAAGAGTCGTCGGCTAATGTGCTGAAAATCGTTATCGAAGGCGGGCAGTTTACGTTGGCTGCGTCCAAAGAAGGTCCGGTTGATTCGGGCCCACGCTACAGCATCCTTGAGTCGCTGGTCGACGAGGCCAAGCCAGCTTATTTTCTGATCCAGCGTGACGCAGGCAAATGGTGCTTTATTACCTGGGTTCCAGATGGTGGGCGAGTAAGCGTACGGGACCGAATGCTGTACGCGTCGTCCCAGTCGGCGCTCAAATTTGCCGTGGGTTTTGGGTGTATTGCGGACACCGTGCACCTGACTTCCATGGACGACATTTGCCCGCGGTTCCGCACGGGCTCAGCAAGGACCCCGCCTACCGCCAAGGCGTCCCCACCAAGCCCTCGCCAGGCCATGAGTCGCCAAGAGCTGGATAAGCTGGAGGCATTGCAGATGGAGGACCGGGCTCGCACGGAGCGGTTGACGCGGCTCAACAGCTCGGCGACATGTAGTGACCATGGCTCTCCCAACAAGGCCACGCCAGCAGCAGTGTCGGGAGGGTTCCATACTGTCACACTGCCGTTCACCACGGCAGCATCTGATGCTGTCAAGTCCTTTCACTCCAGACCATCAGCATCGCCTGGCAGCCACGAGGCCAGCAGCAAGGCCAACATCCTGGAGCTCAAGATCACTGCCGACAAGAGCAAGGTGGACCTTGCCGATACCCACCGGCGTGATGACATTGGAGCCACGTTTCCCGTCACCACCAACGAGCCCCGGTTCTATGCCATCCAATTTCCCGACGGCCCCTATGCCAAGGAGACCATCTTAGTCTACCTGTGCCCAGACCAATCACCACCTAAATGGCGTATGGTATACTCGACGGCATTTGCCAGCGTGGTGGAAGAGTTTGGCCGGCTCGAATGTACCTTGGATTACAAGATCAGCCTGTTCAGCCCCACCGAGTGCACGTTTGACAAGTTGGCTGAGAAGATCCGGTCCCAAAGCGCTCAGAAGCTGTCGCGGACCCGCTCGTTGCACGATATCATCAACTATCACAACAACCATTCGCCAGCAGCCACGGATGCTGCCGCTCGCGTTGGCCGCTACACATATAAACGTAACCCGAATGAAGCCATGGCGAGTCATCCCGTCTACGGCCTCATGGCCACGGCGTTTACGGAACGCAAGTTGAGTGGCGGGGGTTCAGGGTCAGCGGAAACGCCGTCATCGCTCAGCGGGCCCAAAAAGAAAGTGGTGATTCCGCCACCAGGTGCCTATTAATTGAATTCCACCACGGGCCAGCAGGGTCTGCTCCAGCCCTTGTTTATGACTACGGTTAGTAGTGGGCTGCACAGGCGGCCTTTGGTATTTTTTTCCACTGAATATATATCTAAGGTGGATGACAGTGGGAAACGCTGTGCGCTTTCCATAGAGCGATTGATAAGGGTAATTTGGCACAAACTGCCGGCTGTCTGATGTTAGTTAAAACCGGGACTAACTATCTAGGCTGCTTGGCGTGGTTGAGCGTTGGCTTGGACGATGGCGGTGCTACCAGCGGCTATCCATGCAACCCATTGGCGTAATAAACTGGTCACTTGATAAGCGTGGGAGTAGGAAAAGGGTGCGATAATACATGGTCCCAGTGCCCTATTGTTGTTAATGCCAATAGCGGCAACAAAGTGTGCTGCCAGAAGCGTCATTATGTGCGGGACAGCACCCGTGGACTATGGCGAAAATTCCGGAAAAAAACATTCTTGAGCACTGTAGCCGCCAAACTTGATACACACCGCAAGGATTGTGCTAGGTGGTTCCACGCGGGGGCAACGGAATTGGGCTACCGTTCAGCTGGGCGACACGCTAACATATACTTGTAAGGTTTGGGAATCACCTGATCGTAGAACCCCATCGAACTCCTGTGCTGGGAGCCGCACCTGGGATATAAATTGGCTCGTTCGCCACTGCTGCTTGCAGAGGTATTGTCAGTTGGCACAGTCGCTGCCAGAGCTCTCTGTGGCCGTATGCGGATAAGTGATTTTAGTTTCAGTGTCCTTTGTTTAGCAGCCTTTGGTAGTGGAGTGGCCGTCCATCCCTTGCGCGTTGGTGGTTCTAGCGGTACGAGCGTGTGTGAGCGTGCTGCCACTAAGTAAGTACAAAAAAAGCGTCGACCAGTAGGGACTATGAGGGATTTTGCCAACAGCCACGCGAAGTTTTGCACTGTCAACCAGCCCATTTGCCATGGGACTTGTGGGCAAGCAGCGCCCGTGCCTTGTATCTTTTGTATTGTGGTTGTTAGACTGACCCTTGCAGAGTGGGTTTCCTGGCTGCTGTGAATGCCTTTGGTCTGCTGTAGGTGTCACGCACTGGCCTTTCACCAGTCACGATAGCATGTGCATTTCTGGTAGCTGACTCTTTATCTGTTGAAGCCAGTGGCTTGAATTTAGAGTGCTTGTCGCCTATACCCCTTCGCCCACAATTTGGGGTCTTGTTGATACCAACACTCACCAGATAACCCTCTGTTAAGCTCGTCCACCTATTGCTCTGCTTTTATTCCAAAGAGCACCTCTCTTGAGACACGGCCTTTTGCGTTCTTGCGTGAAAAACAAACGTTCCATGAGCTCTGCGACGCACTCGCCCTCGTCCATGGTGACGCCGCCCCTGTTTCCTCAACCGGAGCCGTGTCGTCAGTCCCGCTCCTCATTTCCCTTCGCGCACCGTTTGGCCACCAAGCGCCCAGCGCCAGACGATGACGCCTCTCTCCCTGCCTCCAACGTCTCCCAGCCAAGGGCCCCAGGGTCTTGGGAAGGTGCTGGCACGGCAGCTGCTTTGCCGCGGTCACCCGTCGCCAAGCGTTTCAAACCGACCACTTCCAAAAGCCCTGGCCTGTCAGTGCCACCTACTGGTGCCGCATTCGCGCAGCCTTCGCCATGGGCCCCTGTTCAGACCGGTTCTGGTCAGACGGGACGCAAGCGTGGCCTTGACGCTGACCTAACTGCTTCCGCGCAAGTCAGCCCAGAACAGGTTACGACTGCCAAGCGACCACGAGTGGCACTTAAACACCCATGTGGCCAAGGTGCTTCTTACCATGCGAGCCGAGTTGATGGAGCAAAAGATGGCGCCATTGGGCGCGCTCGGGGAGCACTGGCAGGTGATCCTCAGGTTGAGGATGCCCATCGGGAGGGGCTTACCAGGCTGCCACCAACACCACGGCCCTTTACTAACCGCAGTGCTTGGAGTTCCTCAGCTATGGGCCCACGGTCGCTCACTATTCCGCCCGAGCCCAACCTGGAAACAGGAAAAATTATTGATGTCGATACAGGAGAGGTGCTGGACGCTGCTCCGTTGTGCACTGCTACTGCCCGACTGCCACCTGCCCCTATCGAAGCAGGTCCTTCGTTGAAGGCGCACTGGTTAGCCACTCGCAGCTCCAACCACCAGCCTTTGGCTCTGACTGGTACCGGGAATGACCGATCACCACCGCACTTCACCGACGCTGATAACAGCGACCGCTTTGAGCTGCTGGTCGACTGGCCAACAGGAACAAACAGCAGCTGCCCCAATGGCCATGGCGGCTGGTCCTTTCGTTCCCATCCTACGTCAGCAACCCCCACCCCTGCTGGTTCAAGCTGGCGATTCGAAACGCCTGTGCTATCGTTGGTCTCGACTTCAACCCGGAACCCCCAGGCCCTGGTGCTGTATCGCCCTGACCACAGCCAGTCATTAACTGATGCAATGGTTCCCAGTGGTCAGCTTCCATCGACGATACACCATCAGTCGCCTTCCCCAAGTGCACTGCCTACGCCTCTGCTTACTTCATTGGCACCACTTCAACCAGCATCTGAAAGCAACGGCAGCCCGTCCTCACCAGAGGCAACGGCCATGGACCTGGACTAAGGTTGAGCTGCAGCCACCAATGAGGGCGGGGGAGGGGGCTAAATTTTAATGCGCTCGCTTTGCTGACGATTATTTTATTTTTGCACTTTGCCCTGGAAAGCAAAAAAATTTGCATTCGTGTATCATACTTGTTGGCGTGCACAGGGTTGGTCAGAGCGCTGCCTGCCTAGTTTTCGTGCCCATGCTCTATAATTTATTCGCCATAATGGGAGGAATGCAAGTTTTGTAGGCATTCAATAAACCACCATTCGTGGCCATGATTTGCTACACCCAGTCGCCTTGGCCCTTGGCAATCAAAACATCACGCTTGGTGTTGCCCACATCCCACGGTACCTTGGTGCCCCACTTGCGCGCGAGCCCGTACAGCACGCTCTTGTCCTCCCGTTCACACAGCGCCAACAGCTCACTGGTAACGGCAGGTTTGTTCAACTCCACCGACCGTTGGTACAAGGTGCGAAAATCTTTGAGGTATGTCTTGTGCTCGTGATACGGTTTCGCTAGTAACTCTTTGATCATGTCAATTCCCGTTTCCAGCTGGTCCGTGCAGCGGGCAACCATATTCACAGCCATGATGTATGAGCTGTACTCGGCTTCCGGTCCTTTGCCGAGACTCTGGCGTTCGGTGTATTTCTCAAGGTCGGAGCGCACATTGAGCAGCTGCTCCAGCGACACAGTTGGTATCGATTGGTAGGCAGTATCCTTGCCATCACCAGTATGGCCGTCGTGATTGGCTGTTTCTGCCGTGGCCATGGTTGCCATCTGGTGGTGCTGCTGGGCTACTTGTGGGGTCCAGTAGGCGTACCGACGCACTGACTGCGGCAGGTCCTTGGGACTATTGAGGTACGCTTCCACGTCGGTGGACCACTGCTGGTACTGTTGCCAAACTCGGAGCCCGTCCTCGATGCGATGCTCACGCGCGCACAACCGAAGTAACAGGGTAAACGTCCATCCAACGGGTTTGATTTGCAGCCGCGGAAAAAGCGAGTAAAACACATCTAGCGCTTGGTCAACCAGCCCGTATCGCTCGTACACCAGCAGGTAGGCATTGAGCACATGGCTTGTAAAGATGTCCCGTGGGTCCGAGTTAGTCGGGTTCATAAGGTACGCTTCTTGGGGCCGTGTGGGGTCGGCCTTCGCTACGCAGTGCTGCTGCATATAGGCAAACAGGCGCGCAGCTTCCTGAACAGCTTCTAGGCGGGTGGTAACAGGACGATCCACCGGAATAACTTGGCGGATAAGCGTTGCGGTCATTGAGCCGGCTGTGGCCACCTCGGTGGTATCCGAGGGCACCACAGCTGCTAGTTTGGGTGACGGTGGCAATGATGACGTGGGGACAGGGCTGGCTGCATCGTTGGAATCAACGGTCGTCCATGGCGAGGAAGTCTCATTGTCGGTCGACGGCGCCGCAGGTGACATGGGCTGTTCAGCTGTGGCGTCAATAAGGGTGGCAATGTGGTCAGGCACTTCGTACTTGACTGGCAGGCCTTGCTGGCGTCGTGTCTCGGCTATCCGCTGGGCACGGCGTACATCTCGAGCGACGAGCGGGGTAAAGGCGTAGGCGTAAGCGCGAAACATGTTGGTAAAGGTTACTTCATTGGGTGCCAGCCACGGGAACTCGGGATCATTGGATTTCTCAACCATCTCGACAAACAGATGCCGAGCCTTGTCCAGTTGGTTGGCGGTGGCGCAGGCCTGGATTAAAATCGTGTAGGTGTACTCGTTGGGGGTAAACCCTTGGGTTTTCATTTGGTCAATCACCTGAAACGCCATGGTAAAGAACCGGGGATCGCGCGCACAGGCGTTGAGCAGCGTGTTAAAGGTGACCTCGGTGATACAGAGACCCGACTCGATCATCTCCTGGAACAAATTGAACGCGCGTTCGACTTCCTTATTCTTGGCACATGCGTCAATCATCACGGTAAAGGCAACTTCGTCAGGTTGGCTCACTTCGTACCGCATGTGTTCAAACACCTGCCACGCTCGTTTGAAGTGTTTCATGCCGACACAGGCCTTGATCAGCTGCGTGTACACGCTCTGGTCCGGTCGGATCCCACGTTGCTTCATAATGTCGTAGATGCCAAACGCGTCGTCCAGGCGAACGGTTCGGATATAGGCCTTTACCAGGATACTGTACGAGTACTGGTCCAACGTTAGACCCTCGGCCTCTGCTCGGCGGTACGTGCTGACCACCCCTGGCAGGTCCGTAGTGTTGGCATAGGCGTTCATCAGGAAATTGTACGTGCGGGCATCTGGCTTTAGGCCGTACTGCCGCATCAAATCCACTACCTTTTCCGCTTCTTCGGGACGGTGCGCAATGGCGTTGGCCTGAACCACTTGGTTGAACAGTTTGAGCGACAACTTGCCCTCAATCAGGGTGCTTGCATCGCCAGTATTGTCACCGGAAGTAGAAGAGCCCGATGACCACCGCTGGATACTCTCCACGGTGGGAACGCTGCCGCGGGTGTCAACCCCTGGAATCAGACCTTGCTTCAGGGCTTCGCTTGTCGTCAACGAGTGCCGCGATGGATGCCGCAATGTCACCGTGTCCACGTACGCCATCTTGGCCAGCAGTGTGTCGGTGAGTTGGGTGGCTACTTGCTTGTCTCTGAGCGTTGGCTCCGACGCGGGCACCAGTGGCGGCAAGTCGGCTCCGATCTGTGCATCCGAGGCTGGCTGGAGCGAGTCATAGACCTTGGCTGCCTTGCGAGGGTCGTACGCTCCTGGCTGGTTCTGGTGCTTGTGCGGGTGCTCTCGGGTACGCGGTCGAAGTTGGTTAACCTGGGAGTGCTGGCTGGTACTTGCACTGCCTGCACCACGCCCATAGCGCTTGCTCGGATTCTTTTTGTGTTTTTTGTCGTTTAGGACAAGCTTGGCTTTGTAATGCCGACGTTGCTCGGCTCCTGATGTATTCCTATAAGTACCAGTAACGGTCAAAGCGGGCGTACTAGCCCGAACTGGAAAAAAAGTGGATGGTGTGCTGTGAACGGTGGATCGCTGGCGGAGTAATGGCTGGACGTTGGCAAAGAAGTGAAGGCTTCGGTGGCTGTTATAGGCATTGCGACGCCAGAGAGCTGATCGCCCGGGCAGTGCTTTCCAGCATATTCCTTGCATGGCTTTACAGCATGGACGCAGTGTGTATCATTTCTTGGGTTAAGTGGGGTTAGCTCGGTTGAAATGGGTCACCGCAACACCAGACGTAAGTAAACAAGAAGCAGCGTTTCGCAGTGGAGTAAAAAAACGTAAATGCTAGTTACTTTTTTTTAGCTTGTCGCTGGTCAACTCCGTGCATGCCACGCAATCGGTTGCGCAGCAGATGCCCAATTCTATTTTCTTTTTTTTTTCGGCGCTCCTTGAGCATCACCAAAGTGGTAGGCGTCTTGTCAGGTCGTTCGACCAATTGTAGTCATGTGACCTGTGGCGCCCCATTGCGGCACGGTGGGCTGCCATGGCGCGAACAGGGTGCAAGGATTTGGTAAATTTACTATGGCTTATTGTATGGTTGGTGCATGAATAAGGCAAAGACGTTTTTGGCTTTATTATCACTCGTACACTGGAGTTTATGGGCGATGCTTGGTGACAGTGTCCATTTCCATATCTGCCTCGGGCACCGAGAGCTCTGAGAAGGCCAAATTAGGCGCATCCTCGGGGCCCAGGTAGTCCTGTTTGGACACAAAAGTGGGCTGGTGGAGCGCGCGAAGCACATCCTTACGGGTCACAATCCCCCGCAGTTGGCCCCAGTACTCGATCAAGATGATCCGTGGGCCTAGCTTCTTGAACATTTCGAGTACGGTTTCTGTGGGCAGCCGTGGGTCCACGGTAAAGGGGGTGTGGTTGACCCACGCGCCAAAATCAATGGACGATGGGGAGCTGTAGGACGGGTGGGTGGAGCTGCTAGCATCGTTGATCCCTGTGGGCGCGGCGAGCATAACGCCTAGCGATTCAAAGTAGCAGCGGGCGTCTTCTTGGATGCCGTGGAGCTGTTTGGCCTTGCGGATGGCGTAATGCAGCTCGGCCCGGTTGATGCAGCCCTGAATGTGCCGGTCAGTGAGGTTATCCACGATTGGAAACGTTTTAATCTCACTACACGCTAGCAAGCGTTCGATCCGGTCCAACCGCATGCCGCGCACGGTAAATACCACGGGATCACGCACCATCACCGTTCCAATGGGTCGGTTGAATAGGTGCTCTTCCTTGCCCAAAAAGGGAAAGCCATAAAGTTTGATAAACTGGTCCGAGATCCCACCGGTGCCAAAGAAGTCGCCCACAATCTTGGTGATCATGACCGTGATCATGGTGGGCACAATGTAGTGCAGGGCGCCAGTCAATTCAAACATGATAACGACCAGCGACACGGTCATTTTGGTCACGCCACCCAGAGCAGCTCCTGCGCCCAGGAACGCGTAGATGGCTGGCTCAATGCACTGGGTATCGGGAGGGCAGCTGGAAAACAGCAGCGAGTGTGGGCGAGCTCGGTGCAGCGATTGGACCAGAATCCCCACCATTCGACCAAACGTGGCCCCAGCAGCCATACTGGGCACAAAGATACCGCAGGGCACTTTGGTGCCGTAGGACAGGATGGTAAATGCCATGCGCACCACCGTGGCCATGGCCAGCAGCCATACCATTCGTGGCGCATAGTCTACCCGACATAGGCCGCTATAGTCGCTCTCGCGGCATTCCTTGAGCATATAGGACATCACTTCGGACATGTCGTTGCGTAGAAAAATATTGAGGTAGCACACAATGGCCGTTCCCACCGCCAGTACAGCCACTTCGGCCTGCGGGTACGCCTGCAGGTGTCTTTTCCGAAACTCGGCCGCTTTGATGTTGAACTTGATGACAACGGCGCCAAACACCCCGCCAAAGATCCCCAACAGGACGTAGAAGATCATCTCAAACAGATGCCAGTCCTTGTCGTATGAGGCCTGGAACATGACCAATTTGCCGGTGCGAAACGGATTGAACGCCTGAAGGCTCACGGTGGCCACCAGAGCGCAAAAGAAGCTGCGCCACAGTGTCTTAAGTGGAAAGTGGGAGCTAAGTTCCTCCAGCGAGAACAGAACCCCGCCAATAGGCGACGCAAATGCTACTGCCACACCCGCGGCTGACGCTGCCGAGAGCACCTCGCGCTGCTTAGCCCGGTTGTACCGAAACTTGCTAAATGGTCGGGCCAGGACGTTGCCAATACAGCACGCCATATGAACCGAGGGCCCTTCTTTGCCCACGCTCAAGCCGGACGACACGGCTAGCGCTAGGCCCAGGCTCTTGATAACGAGGGTCCAGCCGCCCATGTAACCCTTGATCACGAAACCACTGAGGATGCTTTTGATCTCAGCAATCCCCGAACCTGCGGCGTAGGGAGCGTAGGTGCGTACCAAATAAGCGCAGGTCGCCGCCAGCAGCCCTGCACACAGAACATATACGGTCCAGTTGAATAGCAAATTCTCCCGGCTAAGCCCCACCACCGTGCTCCACGGTCGCCAGTCGGGGCATGACCCATACGTGTCCCACGATTCCCAGCAGCAAAATTTCTCGTTGAGCCACCACCCCGTTTGGCAGTACCCAAGCTTGAGATCGCTGAGCCATTCCGTGGCAATGGCAATAAACGCCGCATTGACGCCAATGGCCAGCCCTACCAGCAGGATCACCCACCACGCCTGGCTGTGCTCGTACGCCCGAATGAATAGCGATCGCCACGACTGGTCCAGTCCAGCGTGGAGTTCCTGGACCCGCTGCCGCTCCCGTTGCGCGTCTTGGACCCAGTCAATGGTGGTAAAGTCTTCGTACCGTGCAATGTGTTGGAGCACCTGCTCATCCTCGGCGGTGCGAGGCAGGTTGGACACCGGCGATGTGGGAACGGCTGCCATGAGCTCAGAGCACTGAAGGAGCAGGCGTTGATGGTGGCGCCTTTAGTCACACAAAGGCAAGGGCAGGTATATCGTACAAGTAGGCATCACCGTTGTCAAAAAAATGACAAAAACTCCACCACACTCTACTTTGTTTTCACTATGTCTAGAAAGATGCAATCAGTGTGGTACGCTAGGGCACGGCCCACTAACACCTAGAAGCTGCCCTTGCAGCAATGCTGTGAAGCGACGAGGATGGGTGGGACATTGACGCTGTAGGTTTTGGTGAAGGTGACCAAAAATACTGTCCCACACTCAAGTCAGGCGTGCGCCGATGCTCTACTGCCTGATCGGAGCCAGATTACGCGGCGGTCAGCACATTTGGCTGTCCACTCACCCCCAATCGAAACATGGCCCAGGCAGGTTTCGTGGTGACGCCAAGCCTTGGACTGGTCGTCGATGGCACTCGACACAGCGATGCCATGAAACTTCACCCTCCCCCGCTCAATCCTAAAAAATTGCCTCTTCGCTATGGAAGCGAATAGGCACTTGTTGGGTTACCACGACTTCTGCGGCGAGATCACCTCCAAGTCTGCGGCAGCGGGTAGCAGCTAGTTGCGCTGATTTTTTAGTACTTCTTTGATTCGCAAGTGGCGGTGCGTACATTCTGCACCACGGTATGTAAGAATCGCGCTGATCCAAACGCCCTTTTGTCGCTCCCTTTCCGTGCC